>OMNN01004459.1:702-18328 GCA_900302755.1 Chromis chromis
CGCATTCAAAACCCAAAGCAGTTTCTGGGCGTTGTTGCTACTGACGCATTTTTACTCACTGTGGGTTCATTTTTCACTGCAATATAAAGTCCTGCACCTCGAAAAAATGGGGCTTCAATCTACCGATACCATCACGATACTGCGATAATCGATATATTGCAAGACAGTCTCATAACGATACATCACCACAATGTTGGTGGTGTTGCCTGTGTGCTCTACTTTAGCGAGGCAGTTCTTGCATAGTTCATAGTCTTTGTCCAGCTTGTTCCCTCCATGTTGCCAAAGCCCCAGATGGGTCCACACTCTGGACTTAAACGTGGATGGGGCGTCTCTTACGGTAGCGTTGCTGTCCTCCATTATACCTGTATTAACTCTTCTTGGGCCAATTCATTTCCACTCAAGTCTCCTTCATTCATGTGATAAACGCCACCGTGTGGAGTCATTAAGTAGTGACGCTGGGGAAATGGCAGCTGGCAGGGGGATCTGGCAGGGTTTAGAGCGCCTTATTATATTAATTAAAGGATCCATATTTGGCGCCAGCGTATCGATACTCATATCACACGAGGAGGGACGAAGATATATCGCTGTATCGAGATTTTGTCCCACTCCAAGTTCTAATGTCTGTTTTCGACCTTTATGCAGCTTTTAAAAGATGCCTCTAGATTTGAACATAAAAGAACAACAATTGCTACATTGATTACTATTATTCATATTATTATTTATCATTTAAGGATGTTACAAACATAACAAAATAAGATTACAATATGCTCTCTACTCTAATGGCCAACAGTCAGATGTTGTTTTCCTACTTCCTCTAAAACATCTTGAGATTTGTGCTGGTGGCTGTTTTGCAAAACACATCCAAAACAACCACTCAAATATCCTGGATGCTTTTGTGTAACAATATCATCTCTCTCTTACTAACACAAAATACAAATCAGAGACACAGCAACAAATTAAGTTGCGTCACATTTTCTATTTTGTTTAATGAACATCCAGATTGCTTTTGTCTGTGCAAAACAACAACAAAATGTAATTCAAATCAATTCAACACTGAGTTGTGAGTGTCCGTTGTCATTATCACAAGTGACCATGATTATTAAGTGTTCCGGCATGGTTGCAGTTCTGCTTGCAAAAGTTTCATTTCTGCCTTAATGTGTCACAATGTGAGAAAAATGAATTTCAAGAGGGACTAAGAGACAATATATTTATGGCAGGAATGTCAAGAACGCTAACCACACAATCAACTAAGGCCAGAAAGAAATATGGAATTATTTATCTTCCACATCTTCCTGACTTACCCAAACTGTTGGTGGAGAATGCGGCAAGTAGGACGATTAACGGTAACAACTACACAAAGTTCACTCTCACTTTCACATTGTTACACAGCCTGATGATACTTATTTTTATCTGTCGATTTACAAAAAGTAAACCTTTGGTCATGTAAAGACAGAAAAATGATCAGTAAGCCTCCAACAAGTATTTTCTAGAAAGTGATAGCTGACAGAAAATGAACTCCTCCTTTTGTCTCTAGTGTCCAACATGACATGACAGTGTGTACAAATTCCACACAGAGGCTAAAAATAGAACATCTGTTTCCCATAGTTCCTCTAAACCAATGCATGGGAGCCTATAGGCCAAGGCTAACCTTTAAACATGATGTATGCCAGCGAATGTCACCTTGTGTGGGACCTTTTAGCTGCAGGCAATCCTTCAGGGCAATCTGCGACCCCTTTGGGGGTGGATTTCAGCTGAGTGACCTCCAACCCCTTTATAAAGAAGCCCATTGGAGAATGACAAAGAGCGTGGCTGACCAGCTGTCCCCTGAAACCGCCACAAAAATGTCTCTCGTCTACAAGCACTCACTCAACTTTCTTTCACGAGGCATGGAGAGTGTGTTTCAGAGCACACAGTTTGTTAAACGAGTGATGAACTTGTTAAACATCTCCATTTTCATCCTGCTGAATGTATTTTTTTAAACTCTGAACTACCTCAGATCTGTCCCTCAGTAATGGTGGAAGCAACACTACAGACAGGCACTGCAACAATGCATCCTTCCTAATCGACAGATAATCAGATTTAACTACAATAAAATACAGAGCATTTGCAAAGCGTTATTGTGTGCCCGTGGAAATGCATCCTGCAAAAACTGTAAGAAAACCCATCCTTGATATGTTTGATTGTGTCAAATAAAGGCTGATTCCTGCATGTGTCTGGTGGCACTATGGGAACATAGAGTTCCCAACACTGTGTACCTTCTTAAGAAACTTAACTAAGAAGGATGACTGCAAAGACTGTAAGAGCTATGATGGATCAGCCTGAAATGCTTTGTGTTTTATTTCCAGTTTCCAGTGCTGGTAGTGTTTGTTGACAGTGAGGATGACATGGTGAAGGTTAAAGAAAAGGCTGAGCAATGTTGTCTTATATATATTTTTTTCATAGTATGCAATGAAAACAAAATACTATTTAATGAATGCATGACATAACTATCTAGTGTGGTGGTGCTTTGAAAGTCAATAAGTAGGTACACTTCAGCCACAGTGAATTATAGACTCAAACCACAACACCTCAGCAAAGAAGTATAATTGTCTCTTAAGTGTACTGGCTCCTTTTTGTTTTGACCTTTTTACAGTGAGTGCAGATAAAGTAGTGAAAAAATGTCACACCAGACTAAGCGCAGTAATCACACTGACTGACATTTCCACACTTTAGTCAAATGTGTTTTTCAGCACCTGCTCCTTCAGGCACATACACATTTTCAGATTTTAGTGTAACATACTCTTATATAATTCAGTGCGAGTGAGAGTGCTATTGCTGGATATACACAGATCGGCCACAACATTAAAACCGCTAACAAGTGAATAACATTGATTATCTCTTTATAATGGCATCAGTCAGGGGATATACTAGGGAACAGGTGGACAGTCAGTTCTTGAAGTGGATGTGTCGGATGCAGGGAGATTGGGTGAGTATTAGAGATGTTCCCATACCATTTTTTCCCTCCCGATACCGATTCCGATACTTGTGCTGTGGGTATCGGCCAATACCGAGTACCAATCCGATACCAGTATGTTATAAAAAAATATTATACCACGCCTGCATAACTGTGATATGATTATCATTGTGGTAAGGCCTGGCTCAGGTTAAACCCTTTGTACAACGAATAAATACAGCAAATTCCCAGTTGTGGCCTGCTGAGCGGCAATAAATATCAAAAGTATTTATTATAGTATTTATTTCCTCTTCCGTCAGTCAGCTGAGTCAGCTCGCGTCTTGATTGGCTATTGTTCCGGTACACGTGACGTCACACACGTCACAGAGCCGAGCAGCACAGTGAGCAGGATTTGTAGTCGCAAATATTAAACATGTTCATATATTATACAGCCCACATTCATGCCGTTTGTTTACACTGAAGTCACGTTTGACTACGCGAGACTTGGAATATTGGCCGTGAAGAACCTGGCATCAGATCGGTGCCTGGACTCCAGTACTCGCCGATACCGATGCCAGCATTTTCGGCAGTATCGGAGCAATTTCCGATACTGTTATCGGAATCGGAACAACTCTAGTGAGTATAAGTATCTGAGTACCTTAAAAATGGGCCAGATTGTGATGACTGCACGGGTTGGTCTGAGCATTTCCAAAATGGCAGGTCTTGTGGGGCGTGGCAGTGGTTAATACCTACCACAAGTGGTTTGAGGAAGGACAACTAGGGAATAAAGTGTCAGAGCTTTCTGCGTGTGGGGCTATGCACAGACCTCGAGTGCCTACGCTGGGTATGTGAACGTCAGAACTGGACCCAGGACTGATGAATCACATGTTCTTTTACAAAATGTGGACGACCAGGTGTATACGCTTCAAGATGGCGACAGGATCCTCCATGGAAAGAAGGCAAGCCGGCAGTGTGATGCTTTGGGTAATGATCTGCTGGGAAACCTTTGGTCCTGCCATTCATGTGGACGTTACCTTCCATCCACCTAAACACTGCTGTACATCATGTACACCCCATCATGGCAATGGTATTCTCTGACAGCAGTGGTTAGTGGCCCTTCAGCAAGATAATGTGTCCTGCCACTCTGCAAACACTGTTCAGGAGTGGTTTGAGGAACATGACAAAGAGGCCAAGGAGTTGACTTAACATCCAAATTCCCCAGATCTCAATTCAGATTGATCATCTGATGAATCAGATGCATGGAGGCCCCACTTCGCAGCTTCCAGGACTTCAAGGATCTGCTGATAGTCTTTATGCCTGACAACACAGAAGACCCTTAGAGGTCTGTGAAGTCTATGCCTTGACAGGCTGGAGCTGTTTTGCCGGATGGAGGGGGGGCCTACAAAATATTCCACAGGTGGTTTTAATGTTGAGGCTAATTAGTGAATATTAATGCACAACTGCAAAGTGAGTACCCTTTTTCTCTTTAAAACTCACCCAGTGAAGTTAAAGCCTTGACGTGAGTGGCGCTCTTGCCGACAGCATGTTTATGTGAGTGGGCCCACGTTTTAAAAGTGTTTCCACTTCAAATTAGAGCCACATGCTACAGAAAACTGTAAATTATACCATAAAACTTTATTTTCACTCCATTAAACAAACTCTGTGGAAGTTCTTGACCACTAGTGATGCTGTAGAACACTTTGATGAGCAGGTGCTTTTATGCCTTCATGGATTTCATGCTGTGTTCTTCCATGAGTGCATGAGGACATATACATTTCTGCTGACTGCAGATTAAATGTAGAAAAATTAAAATGCTTCACTTGACAATGAAACCTCCACAGGACACCTTTCAGTAAGAGAGAGCCAACTGCTGAGAGTGTCACAGATACTCTGTGTTTGCAGGGTTTCTAGAGGACATTTAATACTTGCCTCATGAAAGAATGACAGAAAATGAGTTGAGACAAGAAGGGCAGGAAATATTTATAAGTTCTATCATTTATCTGCGCTTACATGACTTATTGCAATAGTCTCCAGCTGTAAATAACAATAATTGTTAGTCATATAATTAAAAATTAATTAGAATCATTTATACCACCTGGATCTAGATAAACAGCAGGCCTATAAAATGGAAGGATGGCTTAGTGAATTAAAATACTTTAATGTTATGCTTAAATTACCACCAGATAATTGTGAGCTAATGAGACTGCTAGCTACTGTAGTAAATGTAGTGGCAGTGTCTGTTATAGGTTTGTTTAGTTTAGAGGTGTCTCCTGTCCCCTGATAGGCCACAATCACATGCAAAGACATTTAAGGACAAACATTACACTCTACACTTGGCAAAAAAAAGAAGAAATATTTGAGACCTCTGTAAATAAAATGTTAAAGCTTTTAATACTTTGAGGCCCTTTTTGAGGAAATGTAATTAACTGCTAAAGCAAGTATTGAATTATTGAACTGTTGGATGTCTTCAGAAACTTTGTAAATGAAATTTAGGAGTTTTTAATAACTTCTGAAGCCTTGTTTGAGGAAACTAACATAAATGCTACATCAAGTAGACCGACAGAGACCCACGTTCCTCGATAAAGTCTCCTAGTTTTGAAAATGCTCAACCACTTTCAGGAGTGATGAACACTAGACAACCAAGTGAGAGGAATCCAGACGGAAAAAAAAAACCCCATCCGACTGCTCCCCAAGTGTCTGTGTCTTCTCTTATCTCCGAGTCTATTTCTCACTTAAACTTCTTCTATTTCTCTCCGCTTCTGTCCACCTCTCTGCCTCTGGTCATAAATCAACTGTTACATAAACTGCCTTCAAGTTAGTTTCCACCAGTGTTACATGAGACTCCCTTAAGCACAAAACAGGATGTTATAGAAGCCCGGTTCATACTGTTCGGCTAAGCCTGTGTGTAGCAGAATTAAACGGTATTCTCCAGGTTTTTTGAAACGGATGTGGGCATAAACACATCACTCAACCGTCTCTGTGCGTACGTGGGCTCGGTCGCAAGAACGCTAGGAGGAAGAAGAGTCGACTTTTTCCATGATATAACTACCTTAAATCAACTGAGGCCCAATGCGGCACACACACACACACACACACACAGCACCATTTACACTCACCTAGACACAGAGATAACTTTCACAGTACAGAAACACACTCAGTGATATACAAGCTAGTAACTGTCAGTCTCATGTCACTCACATCTATACACTCCGTGTGCAGAGTTCTGATGCTATTAAGTGTTGAGTAGATGAAACACAGTATTTGAGCTCATATCCTTGAACAAATGACAATGAAAGATTATGTAATGCTGTAATATTGTACTGTCTGCTAAAGTGTGTTTTTAATTCACCTAAAATCCCCGGTGTTGCAAAAACTGCCTTTGGTGTTCTTTAGTTAATAATAGTGGATCAGTGTCTATGATTTGATTTGATTTCAGGGGTATGACGGTACAGGACAGTACAACTCAGGCCAGTTTTGGGGACATTCTGTCTTGTTTGATATTTGCAAACAGAAGAGAAACAGGAAATTGAAGTTACACAATTTCAAAATTTGCAGTTAATCACCATTTTTCAAACGGCCACACACACTGAATGATTCATAAAACGAAGCAAGTGGCTGCAGAATGAATTTAATTTTGAAATAAAATACCTCTAGTGTACATCCTCTCTGCAACATGCTCATGTACACACACACCATGCAAACACACAAAAATGAGATAACAATATGGTTGTGCACAAAGTATTACAGTTAGTAAGTATTATACTACAGACAAATTGAAATATGACAGAAGATAGACATCACACTACTTTTCCATCCCTTTACTCAAAAGGTCCTCTTGCGCTACTCATGCAGCTTCTGAAAGATGTACCCTCGAGCCTATGTGACATTTAAAAACCGCTTAACATCGACATTACACTTGAAGACGACTGATAAATGCTTTCAACTCTAGCGTGCAATAATTGTTGAGTGACAAAATTCCTATTATTTTTAGACCGTGTCTGAGGTCACTTCGCCGTAAAGGAAAAACATGCTATCACTCCTTTACGTCTACCATTTATTTGCCTGATCTGTATCTAATCTAATGCTACTCACTGATAACAAGAATTGTTTTCAAATGGTCCATGTATGGTGTTATGTCACAATAACCTTACATTAAATACCAAGCTACATTTTCATTCCAATCAACGCTGCAAATGCTAATTCGTGTCCTAATCTTCCGTACAGCGGTGAGCATTTAATTAGATGGACTTGGGGTACTTCAGATACAATGACAGAGACCTGTTACATGCTATTGGCTGGTCTCCACTTCATTAAGTTAGAGGAGGGAGGCACTGCTGAGGAGGGAATGAGAGGAAGAGATAAAGTCTCACGGCAGACGAGCTCAGGAGAAGCAGTGAGAGAAATGGGGGAGGATAGATTGGGGGAGTGGATCCAAACCACTTGTTATCCACATTTCCCTTTCTTTCCACCCTATTTGGGCTAAATGCAAGCTGGCATGCTTTTGTTTGAGGCATGCAGGGAGGTGGGGGGTGTGTGTTGGCCAGTGGGGAGGAGGGGAGAAGGGAGGGCACCCCTTAAGCTAGACACTTGTCAAGAAAATACATAAAAAATGTTTGGGGGAAAAATGCCCATACCTCACCCCAATATTGATTTGTTCTTAGAAGAACTAAAAATCGAAACCAACCTTGAGATGGGAAATCTTACATTATTTTTTTTTGCCGCGCATACCTCTGAGGCTTTCCCATCTCCTCTGAGGGGGGCAGATGGCAGCTGCTCTGCCCCTCTCCCTGCCTCTGACTCTCTGGCAGACAGAGCCAGCAGCTCCAGCCCACACTACTGCCTTTAAGATTAGCAACGCTCCGGGAGGAGAAGCCATGTGGAGCTACACATCACGAAACACGCACAGCCTCTGTTAACGTTCACACTCTCCTTCCCTTCTCTCTTGTATCGTGCACTCACTTCCTGCAGGGGGTTTGAAAACAGATCTGGCTGTGTTGGCTGTGAAAGAAAGCAACTAGTCTTCGAGAGCACACCCTTATCAGGGGTCTCCCTCAAAACCCTCACACCACATTTCTGCACTTATTTGACTGTAAAGTTGAGCTAAACGATTGACGGATGACAAAAAAGACTTTTGACTCAGCCTCATTCACAACTTCCCTTCTGCACAAGTATGTGACTCAAAACACATGAAATGAAATGAAACCCCTCCTTTAGCCAGCTTGAACTTGGTGCACACCCTTCTGGAAGCAACCACTGGCTGCTAAAGCACACAATACACACACACACACAAAGAGAAAACACATGAAGCTTACCTCACTTTGTAGCAACGTACAAGCTGTTCAGCAGTCCATCACCCAGCACTTTCTCTCTGGACTAAGTTTGTGGCAGCAGCAGCCAGAGGAGAAGAAGCAACAGGCGACAATAGGGGAGAGCACCGCAAACAACAAAGATGAGAGCAAGAGAGAGAGAGAGAGAGAGTGGGAACGAAGAGCCGAGGGGGGGGGAGGAGAAGAGCGGCTGAGTGACTGAAACAGAGCTAACGGTGACTGACAGACTCCCAGAGTCTCCTCGTCTGAGCAGGAGGTTTATTCAAAGCCCACAAACTAACTCGCTCCTCTGCCTGCCTCCCCAGCCTGACGTCAGCACGGTCACATGACCTTGTTCTGGTGTGGAGGGGAAATGAAAGGGGAGGGGAGACGGAGAGAGTCAGAGATGAAGAAAAAGAGAGAGAGAGACGGAGAAGCCTGTGTTGCCGTGGTAACAGGCATACTGCACTGCAATGATTTCAATAGGTCATCCGACACACACACGAACACAGATTCATAAATGCAGAGAAGCCTGTAAAGGACAGACTAATCTGGACAAGCTGGACAGAGTGAAGAAGCTAAAGAGAAAAAATGGGATTAGAAACTGAAACAAAGTGGTTTCATTTTTCTGTTTTTTTCAGTTTAAGAAACAAATGCAATCACAAAAAGAATGAGCAGCAGACAAACTGCACTGCTAAACTTAAACCCTTAACCTACAATAAGCTGCATGCCCTGCTCTTTACACCAGTTTACATGATCCTTTCTTTAACCTTTTCTAGACATAGCTTAACTTTTTACAGTTATTAAATGCCTCTTCAGTTTGTTAAAATGTTCCATATTGTACGTGCTTCCTTCAGATGGTAAGTATCCCACAGTGCTACAAGGGCTTCTGTTTGTCTGGCCAAATCACAACATGACTATATTTATTAGCAATGGGCTTCCCTTTTGTTGTTCCTCTGCAGTGCCTAAGAATACCCAATTCCTCCAGGATTTTAGTGATTAATTCAACACATGACTAATAAAAACCGTACCAAAGTGTAAAAAGGAGAAATGAACAAGTCATCCAGAGTGACCCGACTTTCATTACTGTAGGGAAGGAGGGAATACAGTAGCTCCAATTGTGTTGCTTATTATTATTATTATTATATCATAAAACTGAGAATTGAGTTACAGATGCAAACCTCAATATGAAAATTTAATTTCAGCTACGCTATGATTACCAGCCAGTGAAACACAACAACAAGAGAATCAGCAATGGTGAAAACCAACACAGAAGATATGGGAATAATTAAAACTCCATGTCTTAATATCAGAGGAGACTGAATTGACTGTCAGAGTTAATGAGGCGCATCAGCCTGATCTTTCCAGGTGGCAGTGTTGTTTTCAGAAACTTGTTCCTCCACACAGCAAGACTTGTGATGTCCCCTTTTAGTAGACATCGGCCTGGAGTATGCAGCCATGTTATACTGGCATACTTTTGTTTCTGTATCTGCAGGTGAACTAAAATAGTAAAAAAGATGTAGTTTAAAAAAAAAAAACCCATATGTATAATAATTGTGTAAGAGTAATGGACTATAATGCAAACGTGACATTGATATTGGAGTTTAGCAAGTTTAATGAAAGAGCATACTGTTGGAAACGATGCAGTGTGTTAATAAGGAAACCAGTGTAACCTCCTGCAGCCTGCTAGAATATACACTATACTGCCAAAAGTATTGGGACGTCTGCCTTTACACGTACATGAAATTTAATGACATCCCATTCTTAATCCGTAGGGTTTAGTATGGAGTTGGCCCACCCTTTGCAGCTATAACAGCCTCAAATCTTCTGGGAAGGCTTTCCACAAGGTTTAGGAGTGTGTTTATGGGAAGTTTTTACCATTCTTCTAGAAGTGCATTTGTGAGGTCAGGCACTGATGTTGGACCAGAAGGCCTGGCTCTCAGTCTCTGCTCTGATTCATCCCAAAGGTGTTCTATGGGGTTGAGGTCAGGACTCTGTGCAGGTCAGTCAAGTTCCTCCACACCAAACTGGCTCATCCATGTCTTTATTGACCTTGCTTCGTGCACTGGTGCACAGTCATGTTGGAACAGGAAGGGGCCATCCCCAAACTGATCCCACAAATTGTCCAAAATGTCTTGGTCTGCTGAAGCATTAAGAGTTCCTTTCACTGGAACTAAGAGGCCAAGCCCAACCCCTGAAAAACAACCCCTCAACATAATCCCTCCTCCACCAAACTTTATACTTGGCACAATGCAGTCAGGCAAGTACCGTTCTCATGGCACTTTGTTATAATACCACTAACAGTTGACCATGGAATATTTAGTATCAAGGGACTTATTGCACAGGTGGCAACCTATCACGGTACCACGCTTGAATTCACTGAGCTCCTGAGAGTGACCCATTCTTTTACAAATATTTGTAGCAGCGGTCTGCATGTCTAGGTGCTTGATTTTATACACCTGTGGCCATAGAAGTGATTGGAACACCTGAATTCAATTATTTGGAGGGGTGTCCCAATACTTTTGGCAATATAGTGTATGTTGTGTGACTGTGCAGGATATTGTCAGTGTGAGTGTTCGATGCAGTTTGTGGACATTTTCTGTTTTATGCAAGTTCAAGAGGGAATGAGAATGTTTATAGTAAAAGTCAATCAAAGGACATCAACAACCTGCAGTATGCAGACACATTAGGCTGATTTGCTTGTGTTTCTGTACTTTAGAACAAAGGAAAGTAATTATTTTAAATGCATTCACGCTTGGAAGCCTCTTTTGTGTCCAAGCGTGCAGCAAATATTGGAGGCACTACTGGGATGATTAACGCTGTGCTCAGTGTGACAAGAACACGAATGGGGATTGCCTTTGATTGTTAACAGTGGGAGCGTGCAGCCTCAGAGGCATGGCTACATCAAACACAATGGATCTCGGCAGAGACTGTGTCTCAGAGAGACGTTTCCAACTGGATCAGCTCAAAGAGGTGTGTGAAGATAAGATCCCAAGTGGAAATGTCACAACAAGGCGAGCGTTAATCATACTATTAAGAATCCATAGACAATGCGATTTATGATGAAATGGGAGATGTTGCATTTTATTATCTAAGGTCAATGCTAAAATCAGTTAAGCAAATTACAGAAAATACTGAAAACACTAAGAGTGAAAAAAACCTATAGCAAGGACTGCACAGGCTAAAAAAACTAATCTGCAGGATGAAGCATTTCAAGTCAAGCGGCAGTTTCACAAAACATCTGTGAACAGGCTTCTGGAAGTGACAATGGGAGAATCCAAGATCTGTGACTCTCACACACAAATCGGACGCATCAGATTGACAAAGGCCTTAGTTAACAACACAGAGAGGCTGAAGTCAACCTGTAACCTGTGGTCAAGTCAGTCTGCTCAGCTTTAAATGTTTGTGATATGCATAAGATAAAAACGTGACCTTAGCCTTCTGCAGACAATATTAAAGGGACATTTCAAAGATGACAGATTCATAGATCCATAACCGACTAGCAAACATAACCCAAGGCAGCTGCGAGTCCCTTCAAAACTTCCTTTTTAGAACAAATGAGTTATAGGGCTGTCAGACACAGTGTGACAAAGGCACCACTGTGTTCCAATGGCTGAAGTTGATCAAGTGCAAGTAAGATGAGGGGGAAATGCAAGAAGTCAGATCAGCGAGCCTCGTACCAGCCAATCAGCTGGACAGAACAACAATAGGAAGTATTTCACCAGCTTGTACCTGCTGCATCATGCACTTCCACGTCTTCTTGGTTTCTCAATCCTGTACCAGAGACAACAAGACAAGCTGGTTGTCATAAGTTATGGGTTGAGTGCTCAAGAAACTGATCACCACCTCTATTCAGGAAAGTTACAGTAAATGAATTAGTGGGCAAAAATCTGAAATCTGTATTATGTCCCCTCATTCATTGTCTTGCCAACATAGACTGGAAGATTGTATCTGCTGTAAAATGACAGGATAAGTCCCATTCTACCTATTCTGTGATAAAAGTCACCATCTATCTGCAGACAGCATGACCAGAGCATTTCTCACAGGGAATATGACACTAAGTGGAGAAGGCAGATGCAAGACGCATACAGGCTGGCATCAAGAACAGCTCAGAGGGAGCAAAACAGAGCAAATGAACAGTGTGACTGGAAGACTGAAGGAGTAGAACTACAGCCAGGGTACTGAACAGTATTGTGGAGCTTCAGGGACAGAGGGGGACCCAGCAAGCTGACCGGGAGAGACAGTCAATATCATAAGTGAGAGGAAGCAAAAGGACAGTGCGGTCTACGTAGTATGATAGAGAGAGGCCCAGGGAGGACTAGAGTAAAGCACAGAAACCCGTTACCTTGTGACTTCCTACCAGTGGAGGAAAAGGAAAGAAAGCAGAAAAAAGGAAGCCAAACACAGATGAAAGGAGAAAAGGCAGGCAAAGCAGAAGACAGAATTCTAGCCACGACGAGCTGACAGTGAAGTAGAGCAAAGTGGAAGAAAGGCAGATGTACAGATGAGGGCGATAAAGGCAGAATGGATCTGGAGACGGACCCTGAGCCACAGTTATCTCCCACAAGAAAGAGTCATTTTTGACAAAGAAATCTACCGAAGATACTCACATACAACACAATGGTTGTGATGTTTGCAGCTGAGAGCAGAAGAGACAAGTTCATAGGCCCATCTTGAGTTTATTGTTGACAGTTTAACAAGAAAAAGAAGAGTTCATAGAATGTTAAGGTAGAATAAAAACTGGAAGGTCACATAGTTTAGTACATTGATTAGTTGACACATCCAAGGATATAGTACAGTGACATACAGTGGTACATGGGGGTTGGTGTAATGGGCTAAGGGATAGAAATAGGGTCAGAACCTTTCAGTCCAAGATACACTGCCTGCATAAGTGGCATGGCAACACTTCACACATCTCTGCCCAGCTATTGCTGACACATGACATAAAGAGGCAGATGCATGTCATGTCAAAAACTGTTGCTGTACAGAGGGTTTCCCGAAAGACTGACTCCCTGGATAACTTTTAACACTGTAACTCAACTGCTGAAGACACAAGCAGTGTGGGAAATCCATAATGCCGGGACAACATTCAAGGGAGGGAGAGTGAATGTGTCTAACATTAGCATAAGAAGGACCCATGGTGATGTTGGACAGTTTTCACTTTGATTTTAGTACAAATTAAACTAATGACGTGTTAATAAATGAGCCTCAGAGGCGCTGGTAGGTGTGTTTTGTTACTTAAGCTAATGGGATTTTGAACCATGACGTGTTTGCCCAAATCCTGAACTATTACTTTAGCAATGTGTTCTATTTTGGACCAGTTGTTGTACATACAACATGATGCACAATATTTATAAAATTGCGAAATCTTGAATTATATTTTAATTCTGCAAGTAAGACATTTGTGACAAGAACAAAATCAGCCTACTGCTTGTTTATATATGAAGAAGCACAACGTATACGAGCTGAAGAACCTCTAAAATGTTCTTTCCTGCAGACAGAAGCTTAAAGGTAATTAGTTGTGCAGCTTAAAAGTTTTTGCTCCTTTAAAAATGATGTCTGTGTGGTTTGTACTTATTTATTTATTTTGTTTCAAAAGTATTTTTTTTTAAATGGAAGCCTGGTGCATGTGTGTGTGTATTCATATATTCCACATAATGTTGCCATTTTACACGCTCTATTAAAGTGTCACCTCACCTCCACTTCCAAAAAGTGCTGTGCATTGTGTAAAGTTTATCTGGGGCGGGGCTTGTGAATGAAACCCAGGCTGTTCACAGTGGGAAGAAGAAGAAAAAAAAAAAGACCCTCCTTATCCCATCCTCCACTCAGCCAAGCTGTGAGTATGAACAGCTTTGGTCTAATTCCACTCATTTGAATAGCATCTGCTGGCCAGTTGAATGGAGTGGAGTGGGGCCCAGACCAGGGTGGGAGCGAGGTCAGCCAAGTGAAAACCACCCCCCTCCGGACTACTGTGAGTAAGGGTATGTATGGCTGAGAGAGAGGCAAAAGAAAGAGAGACAATATGACATGTCCAACAGGGTGGAGAGGATTGACAGTGTACAGGGAGAAGTAATTTAACAAAGCCTGCAGCTAGGATAAATATGATTGTAAAGATCCTGCTGAGGAGCCAAGCAGAGACAAGAATGAAAGCTATCAGAACAGAGAGCAGCAATGCACAAAGAGCTCACATGATGCAAGAAACTGAAATGAGACTGTCAAGTGGGAAAAATGTTGAGAGATAAATTATTTAGACTAGGCTAGTAACACCTTGAGGTGGATACGTGGTCACAATAAGCTTGGGTGAAGCACTGTCCACTACCTTATATATGGGGTAGCTTTGCAGGTTGGATGAGATGCTGGTTATTATACAGGTTGGGGATGGTGACAATGATGGAGAAGGATTTGGTGGTACAACAGATGCACAGGTAGCACTTTGTAACACCTAATGTCAATGTTAGAATAAAACATATGTGGGGCGCCCCGATAGCCTAATGGTTATGTCGCGTGACCCAAGTGCAGAGGCGTAGCAGCTGTCCCGGGTTCGATTCCGACCTCGGGCGTTTACCGCACGTCCTTCCCCACTCTCACCCGTTTCCGACTCCATCCACTGTCCTATACAATAAAGGCATAAAAGGCCAAAAATAAAATCTTAAAAAGAATAAAACATATATATTTGGTACTGTACCTTTTCTGACCTTTTGAAAGGGGCTTCCCACTGCTTTTAGACACTCTGAGCAGCACTTTTGTGGATGCATGTAACAATCTTCAGTGTGTGTTCGGATGTAGGGTGGGTAACAGGCACTAGAGGGAATTCCTTCCTCCTGAAGACTCAGGAAGCAACAGCAAGGGTGGAAGGGAAAACAGCTTCTATTTCCAAGGCGAAACCCTTTAGAAGTTTCTCCTTTGGAAACGGAAACAGTCCCTGCACAATGTGTCAGTGTCTGAAATCCGCTTCTAAATAACTCCATTATTGTTCCTAAAATCAGCTGAAGGCATTAAAAAGTCCAGTATGAAACAATGGCAAATGGCAAAAGAAGGGCAAATAAACTAAAAAAAAAAGCCTATGGATGTGTTTGACACGTTTTTGTTACAGTGAGTCAGTTTTAGGCAGCGAGACCTTGAACGTGAAGGTTGGAGCTTCAGCAGAGAGCTGTGATTTTAATCTCAGCAGCTGGACTGGGGGTATTAGATAGCATGCAAAGGGATCACAGCAGCCGTAACACCCAACGTTCTAACCCATGTGCACTTGGTAGCTATTATTACATTATTACACAAATACTCAGTACTGGTTGGGACCACACCCAGCTTTGAATCTGACCTTCATTTTGGTCCCATCTACACACCTGTAAAGTTTTCTGACTGTATCTTGCACCGTCTGGATCTGTGCTCTTGACAAAATCAGTCTACAGAAAGAAATCAAGACAGACTAAAAAGCCCACTAAAGTACTTAGAACTGTGTTTACGGTGGGACCCGCTATTGTAGTTGTCTTCAGAATCACATTTTGCCATGATGGCGCACGCACACACACACTCACACACAGACACGCACAAACAATATCAGTCACGCTGTTGCGGCTGGTAACAACAGATAGGTTAGATAATCAGCTATCAGGGAGGAAAGGCCCGCAGCTGTTAACAAGGTTTGAGTGCTACATTGGTATTGGAGTTTCATTATTCAACTATATTGCAGGCATATTGTGTTTTTAGTAACACAGCAGAGAGAGCACTACAGATTACACAGTGGACTGTCTGTAAACTGGGTGTCTGGAACATTTGATTTAGTGTGAAATCATTTTAAAACAATAACAAGTGCTCTACAGTGAGCAATTATGATTAGAGCCGGTGATACATGCAATGTGAGTGGTTTAAAAAAACATAGACTGATGAAACACACAAAGACAGAGAAGGGGTGGACATGACACACAAAACATACACTTGCAAAATTGTCGATATTAAACAGACTGAACAGACAAAGGGAGACAAAAACCAATATATAGTGCTAATTTATGAAACAGTAATAATAATAGTGACAGTCTTTATAAAAATACCAACAATACTAAGATCAAGAAAATCAGTCATATTAATACAAGATTAAGAGAAAGGAGAAAAAGGGTGGGGGGAGCTTTGCCCCTGAAGACAACACTGATGACGGCAGATCAAGACCTTGTAAATGACTACGGAATAACACCCACAGACCACTGTTTTCAAATATAGTAAGATGATCTACATTCACATGCACTTGCTGCGTGCAAAATCCCCTAAATAAAGCACGTCTTCCGTTGCTTGATACTACAGACAGTTAGAAGTGTGACTTCTGTTCTCACACAGGTGGTGTCAGAAAACTGCTTTGCAAAGTCTCACTGAAAGGTCACATCCCCTAATGACCTTCCTTTGTTACATCCGAGTTTCTGGTGCAGTTTTAGTGTGGAAGTAAATGATTAATTTTTTTTAACCCATGGTCAATTTTCCTTAAAATACAGAGGTACAATAATCTGGAATGATCATATTAATAGTTCCATAGAGTTCTCCTCTTTTAATACATACAAGAGCAGTTTACGGGCTGCTCTGACTGCACAGGTCAACAAGTTTTACACACACTCATACACAGGCACATGTGCACACGCATGCAGGCACACACACACACACACATTCTTATACGTTTGTTTTATTTTTTATTTTTTATATTTTTATAATTTGCTCTATTTTTATGGCTTGTTTTTTCTATTTCATAGTTATTTGTTTTAATATAAGTTGTGAAGCTTAATATAGGTAGTGGCCTTGTATAAGCCCTTTCGGGTTTCTTGCCTCTACCTTGCACTCTTTTGTTGTTATTTCTTTGTCTTTTTCTTCTGTTTTATCATTGTGCAAAATAAAAAAAACCTGAAAACCTTTATCCCTGGTGGTCTAGTGGTTAGGATTTGTGGCCCGGGTATGATTCCCGGTCAGGGAACACATTTGGGGGGAGTGGTGTTCTAGTGGTTTGCGAAGCGAACTGTAACTGGTGGGTCGCCAGTTCGAGGCAAGAGGTTGAGGTGGGGAAGTGAGAGCGACCGCTTGTCCCAGTCACCACCACCGTGGGCCCTTGAGCAAGGCCCTTAACCCCTGACTGCTCCCCGGGTGCTGCACCGCGGCAGCCCACTGCTCCTAGTATGTATAGTTAAGGTTAACTTTGAATAAGATGGGTCAAATGGACAGAAGGAATTTATCCAAGGGAAGGAATAAAGGTTAGATTATTATTATAGTATCAAGTTACAGAATTTCACTTGAGTAAGTCTGTTTAGTTTATTCTTTATTCCTCAAGACCATTTGCACTAATTATCTACAAACCTCCTTGGCATATGACGAGAGTTTCATGGTACTAATTAGTGATGTAATACTGACCGTTGGC
>OMNN01004496.1:1763-12037 GCA_900302755.1 Chromis chromis
CATTCAATTTACTCTGTAAAATGGAAATACACATAGTAAATAAACCGAACAACATTTTAATCAAGATATGAGGGCTTTCTAACAGAAGTATTTACTGTATATCAATCATTCAAACTTGACAGTGTGGTTAACAACTGTCATGTATGATGTTAAGCTTAAAACATGTATTTATTCGTACTTTATACACGTACTACACTTAACACCAACTTCGACATCTCACATTAATTAAAAATATTGTCCAGCTTTGCTTAGACAGTATGTCATCACAAGCCTTGTTGTCACAGTGGCTGTGCCACACAATAAGTTAGTCCTTTGCTGCCAATGATACTTTATTCCAGAATAAAGCATTTGTTGTCAAGTACTAAAACTGATTCTAGCATTGATTCTGCTGTCAGTATAGTCTGTCTCAACTGGTGCTAATTTTGGGGTTTGGGGTGGGTGTGTGTGTGTGTGTGTGTGTGTGTGTGTGTGTGTGTGTGTGTGTGTGTGTGTGTGGGGGGGGGGGGGTCTCGTTTGGTACCACCACGGCTGAAAAAATTTCTAGGGGAAACACTGCACTATATTGCCAAAAGTATTGGCCCGTCTGCCTTTACACAATCATGAACTTTAATGACATCCCATTCTTAATCCGTAGGGTTTAATATGGAGTTGGTCCACCCTTTGCAGCTATAACAGCCTCAACTCTTCTGGGAAGGCCTTCCACAAGGTTTAGGAGTGTGTTTATGGGCCATTCTTCCAGAAGCGCATTTGTGAGGTCAGGCACTGATGTTGGACGAGAAGGCCTGGCTCTCAGTCTCTGCTCTAATCCATGTTCTGTGGGGTTGAGGTGCAGGCCAGTCAAGTTCCTCCACACCAAACTCACTCATCTATGTCTTTATTGACCTTGCTTTGTGCACTGGTGGCAGTCATGTTGGAACAACTGTTCCCACAAAGTTGGGAGCATGATATTGTCCCAAATGTCTTGGTATGCTGAAGCAATAAGAGTTCCTTTCACTGGAACAAATGTTTGTAGAAGCAGTCTGCATGCCTAGGTGTTTGATTTTATACACCTGTGGCCATGGAAGTGACTGGAACACCTGAATTCAATTATTTGGAGAGATAACCCAATACTTTTGGCAATATAGTGTATTTGTTACTCATAGGAGTGTCTTAAAAAGCAGTACATATTATTCAGCCACCCAATAGTGTAATAACTCCAACTATCCCACATACATCTACAAAAGTAAGATAAGCCTTTATTAATCCCACAGTGGGGAAATTTGCAGTGTCACAGCAACAAACATCGTGCAAACATTTAAGGAATGTAGGATAAAGTAAAAATAAACCAAAATATACATAAGTACTAGTTAAAATAACATTATGGCACATATCAGTGGTAATGCACTGAATTTTTGATGAATAGGAATACTGATTGAGTATTGTTATTGCACAGATTGTCTATATTATATTCATTGTACACTGTCTTTTTGTGACCTTTATTATATCTTTATTTTTTAAGCCTTAGTGTACTTTTTGTATACAGCTGCCGTACCATGTAAAGTTCCCCGATGAGGGATCAATAAAGTTTATCTTATCTTACGTATATGCATTAAATAATGCAATATAATACGAAGAAAATCTTGTGATAATGGTGTTATGTGTGATGCACCTAAGAAGTAATGCTAAGTGAATAAAAATACTTCATTAGCTGAGGAAGTCCTGTATTTAGATGTTTAAGCATTATAGGGAAAATACGCTTCAAATATAAGTAGGGTAGAAAGTATTGAGATTATGTTGTTGTTCAGGGAGTAAAAACAAAGCTTTAACTAGCTCATAGAAAGCTAAAAAGCCACCAGTCCTATCATTTAGCTTGACGGTTAAGTGTCAGTGTTTATATCAATATTGTCTGCTAAAGACCGAAACTAGCAAGCGAAAGCTTTTGTATTTTGAAAGCCAGGAAGAGGCTGAAGCAGCAAATACACAATGCAATATTCCATGTTAGGTAGTTTTGTTTCCTTTTTAAACAACAATAAATGGGAGCAGGGGTTATTTGTGCTGCTGCCACTGTCAAAAGTCACCGACCGTCTGTCAGACTGATCAGCTGTATGTGACAGGTAACGTTTGCTAACTTAGCCACCGCTAACTCCTAAATGCACGGAATTAGCACCTCACGTTACATTACACATGAACTAGATATTACGCCAAATTACCCCTAAGGTATGTATTTAATGAGAAAATGTTTAAATTAAACAGCAGAAGGTGTTTTTCTTGCAGTAAATACACGAAGCCTAGTGGTGAAGCATCTCGCTAAGCTAGCACTGGATGCTAATGTAGTGAACTTTAGCCTGTCGCTGTTTTTCTCAGGACGACGCGGAGCACTTACTCTGAGAACCGTCGTCAAAACGGTCAAACTCCCAGTCTGGAGCGATGGTTTCTACCGCCATACTGCCGCAACTGTTGACCCAAAACCCCCAAAACACAGTGCTGTTAAAAAGTCGGGCTACACGATCCCATGATGGATCTTGTGATTTTTGTGAATGGCCGCAAGTGCTCATGGGATATGGAGTCCAGAGGAGTTGGCTGTCAGAGTAGATAGATAGATAGATAGATAGATAGATAGATAGATAGATAGATAGATAGATAGATAGATAGATAGATAGATAGATAGATAGATAGATAGATAGATAGATAGATAGATAGATAGATAGATAGATAGATAGATAGATAGATTTTTGCCTATTATCTATAATTTTTAGAGTTGCTTTACCAATAAAATTTGATTGATTGATTGGTTGCTGAATAACAGTCTGTCATGTCACAGTTTTCACATGTTTATCTAAAATAATTCACTTAATTTCAGGGTCCTTTCGGGCCAGTTGGACAAAAAGGAGAGGTGAGCTACTTTTCTGTTTTCACTGTGTTATTTGTGCAGTGTTTCATGCTTCTAGATGGACCGACAATCTGCAAACCAATTTTCTAAATACAGTTTTTGTCTGCCTGTTAGCGCTAAACATAGATCAGATGCTGTGTGTGGGTGTAATTAGCAGCCCAAGTTTTGTTTCAAACTCCTTCTGTGTCTGCTCCCTCACTAAACATTAAAAACCGGTGCCTAGCTCTGAGCTGTTGCCCACTTGTCAGATTCGGTGCACATGATTCAGCCTCACATTCCAGGTTTAATAGGATTAATTAGAGATAGGTATTGCTGCTTTAGCGTTATTGGCCTGTTTGCTGCTATTGCCACAAGGGAAAGACGAGTCACATAAAAATGCAGCACAATTTATGTAATTAGAGACAGAGCACTGATGAACTTCAATCTTGTAGTCTCATTTACTGTTTGCTGTGCTTGTTGGAGTAATTATCAAGCAACAAGACGCCATATGAATCCACCCCCACACTGTCTCAACAGACCCAGTTTGCTCTTCTGTTGGTGTTTAGTCAACGATCAAACCTTAAGGATGTTTTTGGCTCCGGTTTGGAAGAAATTGATTATATTTTGCAAAACATAATGAGCTATTTGACTGATAATTGTTGCTGATTATAGTCTGGGAAGCGGGGTGAGCTGGGACCTAAAGGCGTGGCAGGTCCTCAAGGAGAGCTCGGTGCAAGAGGGCCTCCAGGAAAACCAGGGCTAATGGGCTTCCAAGGGGAACAGGGTCTGCCTGGAATCGCAGGAAAGACGGGTGTACCTGTAAGTGTGTTTTTTTTTAAATCTGTGTGAAACTGTAAGTGAGTTGCTGAAGCATAATAATATTCATGTTTTCATATAAATTTCTTGAATTAGGTTACACTTTAAAATGTCGTCTTGTGTTTCAGGGTAAACTGACAAGTGAGCAGCACATCAGAGAGCTATGTGGCTCAATGATCGATGGTGAGAGATGTTAATCTTCATCTATGGGTCACTCCATTGCAGAATATAAGAAAACCAGGGAATTGACTTTCTGACGTTTTGTGTCATGCAGATCAGATTGCACAGCTGGCTGCTAACCTACGAAGACCGCTGGCACCAGGAATGGTTGGCCGCCCTGGCCCTGCTGGGGCTGCAGGAAGCCCAGGAGTTTCTGGCTCTATTGGGCATCCAGGTGCCCGTGGACCACCAGGGTACAGAGGCCTGCCAGGAGAACTTGGAGATCCTGGTCCCAGAGGTATGAAAACATTTATCAGAACAGAACTTCTGACCTATTGACAGGGGCACAAAAATCAATTGATCAGTACCTCTTATTATCATTATTACAATTTAATTTAGCAGACACTTTTATCCAAAGCGACGTACATAGGCAGGTAGGCAGGGCAGCATTAAGGACCTTACCTAAGGGTCCTCACTGGATACCTGCGCCCTGACCAGGATTTGAACCACCGTCCAGCTGCTATGCTATATTAGCATCAGTGCTTACATAGAGGACCAAGACAACTGTGTACAAATACTCATTTACAAGTAAACATCTAATATTCAGAATCAAAAAGTGTAATATTGGCATAACTTTACTTAAAGTATCCCCTGTGGCCCCTGTGAGTAATAGGTTATTATATCTGACATTAATAATCAATATGTGTACAAGTAGTACATAACTAGTTTTAGATAGTTTAAATGCAGTGAGGTGGTTTAGTCCAGTGGTTACAAACCAAGGAGTCAGGTTGTTCCAATGGGCCACAAGACAAGGTTGAGATAATTGATTAGTTAAAGAAAAAAAAAAGTCCTACGACACAAATGTGTTCAATTTTTGGATTTCTCTTTGCTTTTTTTGTAAAATACTGAATAATTTCGATCCTCTAATAATCACTTTAAAGAAACTATCTGGAAAAAATTTACAGGAAATCAGTCTTCAATAGAAAAGTACTCACAGGCATTTCCAATAAGACAACCGTTTTTTTATGTGTTTTTTAAGTGGAGACAAGTGAAGAGTTTTATCAATGCAGTGTATTTTGCAGCATGTTTTTCATGTTATGTCAATCTGAAAAGTAACTACTAACTATGCTTATCAGATAAATGCAGTGAAATGAAATGGACAATATGCAGATAAATGCACTTTCAACCAGTGAGAAGTTTACTAATTTCACGACAGGTGATGTTGGTGAGGCTGGTGATAAGGGATCTACTGGCAAAGCCATTGATGGGCCAACTGGAGACCAAGGATACCAAGGTACGTACAGAAAATCGTTGCTCACTGCTGACATTTAGACTCATCAAACACAGACATATATGTGTATGCATGTGTTTTGTCACATTTGTGCTTGTGGGTCACATACAAGATGTTCATTTGTACCATTTCTGATGCTCAACTAACTACAATACTTTCCCACAGGTCTTCCCGGTGTACCTGGAATTGTCAAAGATGGTCGTGATGGGTCTCCAGGAGATCCAGGTGAGCCTGGAGAGTCGGGCAGGGTAGGTAGGACTGGGCACCAGGGACCACCTGGAATCTGTGATACATCAGCCTGCCAGGGAGCATCAGTCGCTGGGAAATCCTCCAACCCCAAAAACCATTAAACATGACTTCCTGAGACCTGACGCCATCCACTCTAAGGAGGAAGGGTGATGAGTGAGGAAGGAAGGAATAAAAGAAGAAAGTGATCACAAAAAAAGTCCTCTTTATTTAAATACATGTATCACAAGATGGGAAGAGTAACAGCAGCAGGTGTGATATTTTGAGAGGAACACAGGAACATCCCAGGAGTGACAAGAACACCAGAGCAACTGAGAGACCAAAAAAATCAAGATGACATCCAGAAATAAGCGAACAGAGGCACGGAAAAGTGCAAGAGAACAACTGCATTGATCCAAGTACTATCACATAACAAGACTTGACTTACAAACAACTGGAAAATGAATGATGAGTCCTTTTGTGTATAAAAACTTTGTACATGTTGTTTCCATGCCCCAATTAACTTTGGTTAACATCCTTCTGACAGAGAACTCTAAAAACAACTGTCTCTGAGGTGAATGTGCATTTATCTTGGCCCATTATGTAAATCACAGATGTTACCTCAACATACAAGCTAGCAGTGTAAAATATGGAAATAGGTGCAAGAGGCAAAGAGCCTTTGTCGAAGAGCTGAGTATGTACTGTAAAAGGAATAAAAAACAAATACAAGGTGCCCAGAAATTGTGTAGATTAATGGAGAAAAAAAAAACTTTTGATAGTCTTTTTTTACAGCCTGTTTTCTGTTTTGTTTTGTTTTTTAATTACATGCAAAGTTGATTCTCTAGATTTGAGAATCAAAACCAAAATAAACGTGTGGATGCATGAATCAGACGATGTAAAATACAGAAAGTTTAAGAATCTTAGGAGCAAAGTTTTTTAAAAAGTATTGTTTTCCAATCTGCAATGACCACATCCACTATGTACTACCGGTGCTGTAACTATTAAATATACATGACGTTAAATACTATTTATTATTTGTGGGTGACTGTTGTATGTACAGTAAGATGCTACAGCGACATGTTGTAAGAAAGAACAAATAAAGCCACTTTTCAGTAAAACATCACTCTTCTCTACATATCAAATGGACAGTCTGCACTTCAGAGTAATATGCTCTAAACACTATGAAATCAAGTAACCCCTCTAATTCACAAAGTAGCAACACTTATTTCTATACTAAAATGCTTAAATACATAAATAGAGAATAGAAGTTAGTAGGTAGCAAGCTGAAGAACGTTTTTTAAATAAGGTTTAACTAAAAGAACTAATGAAAACATTCAATGAAAGTGTAATCAAGCTTATAAAAGATGGAGATATTATTAAAATGGAAGAACTGAAGAGCAGGAGTCTGCCCATTAGAGCACTATCTCATCTGTTTTTGAAAGGGAAACAGTGCCACCTGTGTGTCAACAGTCCCTTTTTTTAAATATATGTTTTAACAAGTGGTTGGTATATCTAGTAGAAGAATGATGTGGCAATCCAAACACAGTGTGATCTTGAGATGCAACTGAAGCAAACCAACCACATCTGATCATTGCATGTTCTGGGACTGACAATGGACTACATCCTAAATCATTGTGATGCAATCAAAAGGACATATTTAGTCAGTTAAAATGTTACATCAATCATCTTCGTCCCACAGCTGAGCCTTATTGGAAAATCAAAGTTACTTTTAAAGGTTAAATTTTAATGTACTCGTGGCTCATGTATTGGATAAAACAATGAGGATATCATTGTTCTGATGCAACAGACAGCGTCTTCTCCATGTCCTGGTGGATTGGGTCCTCACCAGGGGAAGATCTGGATTGAAGTAAGACCCCTTTCTCATGAGTGAAGACCTTCTGAAACTCCTGCAAAAGAAAGATTAGGAGGTTAATGACACACAGTGCCAGTACTCTTTTATCCCAAGTCTGTGCCTATCCAGACTGCCCCTCTCCTTTACTCCACGTGGTGTTGCACACTGTCAGTACGGCGTGATTGTATTTTGCTGCTTTGTACTTTTCAGTATGAAAATCAATTTCCACAGACTTCATAACTGCAACAGATAGATAATCCATCACGGCAAAACAATAACGTTTATTTGATTTTATATGGTAAAAGTAAGATGAATTTGATTTGAACTCTCTAAATAACAAAAGTCATATAAAGTCTGCTGCTGTACTAATTAGACAGGCGGCAAGAGGAAATGTAATTAAGCTCTTATCTTCCAGCCCCAGGTTTCTAGTCTCAAATAATTCAGTTGGAGGGTGATGCAGCCAAAATGCTTTACATTAATCAATGTTCTACACAAACTTGCCTCTTTGAAGGTGTCGCCATACATCTTATTGATGTATCTCAGGAAGGCCGTGGTCCACTGCAGTGTGGTGGCTTTGTCTGTATCGGAGCCACAGAACGGCACCATCACGTTCAGCTCATCGCAGCACAAACGAATCTTCTTCCTGTGCGACAGTGCAAGCAATACAGATATTTTCAATTAGCGTTTCAACTGTAATTCTTACACCCTGAAGTTTCATGTACCTTGTCTTGTAGAAGAAATCAATATGTTTATTTTTTTAATTAAAATATATCTAACAATGTCTGCATATCAAGCAACTAAAACTAGTTCAGTGCTGTTGAAAGAAATTCAGATGGGCTTGTTTTTTACATTTAGAATGAACATGATGGGGAGGAAGCTTCAAACTTCGAAAGTCAGTAAACACTAAACAAAACGTGTTCTGTGTCCCTAAAGGTTAACTAAAGATTTGCAATCGGGCTACTTACTCCTATTATCGCTATGATGTGTTTACTTTAGTCTGTAAAATGTCAGAAAATAGTGAAATATGCCTGTTAGAATAGTCTTCAAATAACACTTTTGTCACTTTTGGGGGCAGTGGTGGCGCAACAGGTTAAGCCCCTGGGCTACTGATCAGAAGGTCAGAGGATCGAACCCCCACTGCGGCGACTGTTGGGCCCTTGAGCAAGGCCCTTAACCCCTGACTGCTCCCCGGGTGCTGCACCGTGGCAGCCCACTGCTCCTAGTATGTATAGTTAAGGTTAACTTTGAATAGGATGGGTCAAATGCAGAGAAGGAATTTCCCCAAGGGGATCAATAAAGCTTAGATTAATATTTTTATTATTAAACACTCCAATTCCTAAAAGAATTGATTTACTTTTATCGATAAAGCAATACAGCAAATCTACAAAATGAGAAACTAGGACAAAATGTTTGCAGCTCAATTTTCTGTTTGTGAACTAGTTTAAATACTGTAGATATTTCAGTGGTAATTTAATATCCTCAAACATTTCTGCCTTGTAACAACAATGACACAGCACATACACAAACACTTGAAAAAGAAATTCCAAAAAGGAATGTTTTGTTTTTGATGGATGTGTAAATTACAGTTCCACAGTACTACAGTCGTTCCTCGTCTATCGCAGGGGTCAGGTTCCAGAACCCCCCGCGATAGGCGGAAATCTGCGAAGCAGCGACCTTATATTTATTTTATTCATTATATATATTTTAAGGCTTTATAAACCTTCACCCACACTCACTGAGTGTGAGCAACACTATGCGCAGCGATCAGACGTTGATGTGAAATGGACAAGGCGAGATGCTGAACGCTGCTATATGCGGGAGACGGAGCGCCCAGGATACAGAACACAGTGCTCTGGTTGGTATATACTATTTAAAAATCTGCGATACAGTGAGACCACGAAAAGTTTTAAGTCCCTTTTTAAAACTGTCCACAGATTGTGTCGTCCGCAGATGGTCGGGGAAGGCATTCCACAGACCAGCAGCAGCTAAGCAGAAAGTCCGGTCTCCTCGTACAGAGTTTGGTTTTGGGGGGTTTTAAGAGGTTTGCAGATTTAGAGCGGACGGAACGGGTGACAGTCTGTGTGGTAAGGAGGTCTTTGAGGTAGAGAGGGGGGTTTCCATGGATGCATTTATAGGTGAGGAGGGAGATTTTGTACTAAATTCTGGATTTGACACTGATCACTGTTTTGACAGTCATTATTTCTGACAGCTGTGCACCTGAAAGACTTGCACTGCATCACTGCGACAAAATTTCTTAACAGCATAGCTACATATTAAGGGACTTTCAGTACAACAATTCATGTGACTTTTCAATGTATTATGAAGATATAATATGAAAATCGAGTGACTGTAAATGTCTCATTACTTTTTATTGTGCATCAGCCTGTCCTTGAGACAACTCTGAATGATGCAGCATAGACTTAAGGAACCTCTAGACTAAACTAATGGCTGTTTATTATTGTGTTTTGTTTATTATGTCTACAGTTAGTGAGCGACAGAGTCAGTCTGTCATGATGAGTGATGGGAAAGCACACTTCAAACTGTTAAACTAACAATGTGCTACACTGACAACATAGTTATAAAATATTTTTATGGAATCAGCTTCCAGCTAACATTAAAGAGTGCGACACAGTCTCTACATTTAAGATTAGACTTAAAACGTTCTTTTTTGAGCAGGCTTATGGTCAGGTTAATTAATAATTTAAAATGTATTAAAGTGAATTAAAAACAGTTCAGTTTAGGCTGCCCTAGGAGCTATAATGCCGGGGGAACTGCAGTACACTGAGCCCTATCCTCTATTTCTGGTATTCTATACCAACTGTCATTACCCATAATTCACATCACTTAGTTACCCAGTGTGTTCAGTGCAATTCACCCTGTGTCCCCTTTCCCCACTCCCTCTGGGGGGAGTGGCTACTGTTTCAGCTGCAGCTGCTAGGGGTCCAGAGACGACTGGACCTGAGCTGACAGCTGCCCATCTGCGCCCTGTCCTGACCTGTGACTCCGGACCCCTCCGTCATCTGACTGACTGGATGTACCTCCCTCACCCATCCCCTCTGGACTTTGACTGTCACTACATCTGC
>OMNN01004508.1:3193-17436 GCA_900302755.1 Chromis chromis
ATCAGATAGTTATGCATCACATCAGCATTTGTGTTTCTGCTTTGTTTATACCAACAAAGTAACGCCATGAAGATTTAGTTAAAATAGAATATCGGTATGCATAAAAAAGAGTTCAGTAGACATCAAACATGCTTTAAGTCATGACAAATGACAAATGCTCCAAATGTAGATATTACAGAAAGACATTTCTCAGGCACCTCACTTCAGTTACATCTGAATGATAGAAGGCACAAACCATTCTGCAATTCCAAGTTCTTCTGTAATAATTGGAGCAAAATGGAAGAAAAGGAAAGTCAGGAGGGGAGATTTAAAATAGATATAACAACAGTGGAGAGTAGGGAGACTGAATCTGTTAGTGGAGGCTCTTGCTGGATCTCACTGGTACCCTGGGTCTCATTTAGCCCTCGACTGATGCCGCTGCAGCCCTGTTAATTGGCTGAAGCCAAAGAAATCACAATGAAAGCAAACTGTGTTCCTTCTTACTTTGATGGACCAAGACAAAAAACTTGAATCAATACAGAGAAATGGAAGCAGATAAACGGGCAGAATAGTGATAATTTGGCCAGTAAATGGTGCTATCAAACCGCTGAGCCGCTAATTTAGCAGCTCACAACAGCCCAGCCACCTTCTGTCTTGCAGCAAAGGTAAAGATGACTGTTGCTGAGGAAAAAGTTCCTCTGCCCTCGTTCTAAAGTTTTCTAAGAGTGAGGAAGCACAGTGTGGATATTGAGGTGTGTGAGTGTGGTGCAGGTTGTGGGGTGCTTGAACTCTCTGTGGTGCAGGCAGTAACAGTCTTTACATTCAAGAGGGAGAAGATCAAAGAGCGTAAGTTTAAAGGGAGGAGGGGCAGTTTTAGAGTCTCTCCTCTGTTTGGGAGGCATCCAGGTATCTGTGGTGTGTATTGATGTGGAGCACCGTCGCGAGACACACTTTCCCATCCTTATTTCCTCTTGTCCTGTTGAAGCTAAACGGGCTGTGCTTCAAAAACACTGCTTTATCAAAGACACCACTTAAATTGTCTCTCCCTTTTTTCTGTGCAGGCCCTCTGTTCTTCTGATAAATATTATGTGTCTTTCTGGCTGAAGCACTGCAGAGGAGCCTTCAGAGAGTGACTGGTTAGAAGTAATCCCAGAGAGAGGTCGAAAAAGGAAAGATGCTGGTTAGCATTTCTTCAGAGATGCGGCACAGAATCATGAACAGAAGTCAGATGCTATTTCAGCATGCATTGTGTGCTTTTCCCACAGTGTTTCTTTGTCTGACCCACAGGGTCTAATAAGAGATGAAGTTCTTTCAAGCTGCTCTACAAATGACTTTGCTCTGCAGTTCCACCTGTGTCCTCCTCTGGTCCGCAAAATAATCAAATCAATAAGTGGGTTGTCATTCAGACCAACAGAATGTGTGAAGCAGAGAGAGGCCCCTGTCTGTGCAAAAAGGGAACAGCTCCCTCTAGAAACGACTGTAAAAATCACAAATGACAATTTGCAAATACTGTGTGTTTCGATAAGCTTAGACACTGTTTATTAGACCGGTTATACTGCTGCGCGCTCCCTATAATAATGCCTGACATTGATGTTTAACAGGAAATCTTCCCTTACTAGATATCCCTCTCCATATTTATTGTTTTGTCACTACAATTATTGCACATGTCTTGCAAAAGTCCAGACTGCATGCCAATGCATGGCCCCGCATGAGCTCCTATTAAAAACCTGCAGTCACAGGGATTAGTGTCTGTATTCTATACAGATTGGCACAGTGTCAGAAGAAACCAAACTAGAGCAGGGGTAAATAGGGTCTGGCAGAGATTATAACAGTGGATATAATAATGCTGGTTTCCACTCTAATTGTGACACCAAGCCAAAGCTTTGCAATTACGGTGCAACGAGCAGCACTCTAAGTCCACACACCAGTGGGGGGATCAGAAATCCTCAACAACCTTAAGCTATAGTATCAGATTATGTCACTATTAATTAGGCGCTGTATAAGAACAACCCTGCACTGTGTCCTCTCCTCCCAACACGTAGCCAAGCAGGCAAGTAAACTTAGATCAATAATTACACAAGGACTGTCCCAGCTCCTCTACAGTTCTGTCACCAAATTTCACACTAATTGGCCACACCAGCTGAGAAACCAGAAACAGATTTTTATTGAGTCAGGGTATGACTGTGCATACTCTGGAGGGACTCTTGCTTTACCTAAAGTGGCTACCTTTGAAACTAAAGGCACCCACGTATCGATACAGATGCAGGTTGAGTGCAAACTATAGCATTCATTTTAAATAAGGCTTGGCTGTGCATTAGGCATGCAAGCATAAGAAGCATTGATCTGTTCATGCATAAATATGGTGCACAGCCTTGCATAATTATGTGATATATTCCAACTAACTAACCGTATATTTTCCCAGTCAACCTTAGCCGTTTGGCTGAATGTTTGCAGTGTGTGTAAATTTTGTCTACGTTTATTTGTATGTCCTCATTTGCCTCTTGATGCTGGCTAGTCTTATCCTGCCTATTGATTGAGAGAGTAAGAGGCCCAGGAGTCCTCTGGTTTCATCTGTGTAACATCCTTCCCTTAATTCTCCTCTGTGAGTTTAATACCGAACACACTGGTCCCTCTTGACAAAAGCCTGATCGAGTGAAATGTTGAGCTATGGAAACAAAAGAGGTGAGAAACAACAACACCTGGAAACAAAGGGGCCACTGAGACAGAGACTGAAAGGCCTGAGATTGACATTCCAACGCTTACCGACTATTAAATGATACGATGAGGTCAGACTTAGAAGGCTTGCTGATTGTAATTGCTTTTGGTTGGGGAGATGTATTCTGTGTGTCCTGTGTTTGTGAACATAGATGTTGTATGGGTGTATCACTGTCGGAGAGACTACAGGATTCTCACCAGAACAGTCTTTGTTTGATTCACTGAGTGGCATACAGTGACTTCTTTAGAGATGGCTGGGGTGTACTCGGGCCTGGGTCTGCACAGACAGTCAGACAGCCAACTGTCACATAAAAGTTTGTTCTCTATGGCTGACAGGTCGTTTTTTTTTTTTTTTTTTGGTGTGCTTTTCAAGCAGGTCTCATCCAGGTAAACGAAAAGATCAAAAGCAGGTTCTTGAGCTAGCAACACTCCCGTCTGTGATGTAAGGCCTCCTGTCCTTAGATCTTGGGCATTTCTTCTGCCTCCTTGCCTGTGCCACATCTCTGACGGAATTTTAATGATAAGCTCACTAAGACTGAATTGTTATCTTGAATGCGCTCTCAGTACACCCCAAACATCTCATACCTACACACATACTCACACGCTTCTTACCATAAATCCCTGAGAGCCGAATGAGTGCATCCCTCCTGAAAAAAGTTTCCATTCTGAGAGCCATCTCTTTTGACATACTCTGCGAACACTGCATTTCTGTTTGCAGGCTAGTTTTTTGATTAGTGGCAGCACTGACGCCTTTAATAGTGGGAGAAAAAAAATAAAGTCTGGATCTACTGCTAAGTGTTTTTTTTTTTTAAGGTTGGGTAAAGTGCTGTAAAAACCAGCATCTTCTCCCTGAGGGGACACACCCACTCAGCGAGGGTGAGAGAGAGAGAGAGTGTGATGGTCAGAGAAGCAGACATCTCTGGTGCTGAAATTGAATGCGGTCCCAAGTTTGTAGTGGAAAAGCCAAAGTGACAGAATAGTAGATAATAGGTTTGCTGTAACGTCACGCCTGAGTGTATGTCCACACTTGGGCATTTCTGGAACAGTCCAGTTTCTGACGTCCTTATGACAGGCCTCTTCCCATTTCTTTTCCCCGCTACACGCCTGCGCAGCTGCAGCCCATTTTACTTCACACCACTGTTTTATCACGCTCCATGGATTGTTCGGTTGCCTCTTACTTTGAATGCTGAGCAATCAAAAAATGTCTGATTTGTTATTGATAAAGTCATTTTAGAACGATCATAAAAATTAAACAATGCCCATTTGTGTGTTTGCCCAGCAGGAAACAGCGCTGGCCTATTTTATTCTCTTGCTGCGTTGTTTTATTGTTGTAAAGCCCATGTAATCCTCTGCACTTAAAAAGATAAGTGAACTGTGAAAATAAAAGAATTATTTAGCAAGTGTTGTATCGTAATTCCATGTGGTTGGCCTCAGTGTTTTAGTGTGCAGCCCTGGCCCCAAACAAAGACAAGTTTTTCCATTTTTTATTCCCTCTTTGAGCCCAAATTTCTGGTTTCATCATCATTTCACTCATCTCTTCAGTGCCTCTCAATCTCTCTACCTCCCTCGCTCTCCCTTGCTCTTTTTTTTTTCTCCTCTCTGAAAGTGACCTTGAAGGTATTCCTCCTGTGTTTGTTCAGACACAGAACTCTGTGTTTCTTTTTCTCTCCCTTCCCTTCCTCTGTTTTCATTAGCGGGCTCAGTCAGCCTGCCTAGGGACAGCCCGGTGCTGTGCTCACGTTACAGGCCTATTGACTTCGGAAGAGAGCGAGAATACTGTGGACATGATTCATCATCCATGAACCTCATGATACCAGTTTTATCTGTAACTTCTTTTCAATAGAGAGGAGAGCAGATAAACCACACACCATTTTTATCACCCTCACTTTAGGCATGTCAGTAATCAGATACACAGACACGGCTAATTAATATTTTGAGATATACTGCCATGTAATCACACGCAAGCTTTGTAAAAAAACATAACATGCAGCTGATACAAAGTGCATACGTGTTAGATTGCTGCTATTGTTCTATATACTGAATTTTGCAGTGGTATTTGCATACTACATATTACCAAAAATAGTTATATACTTTTCAAGGTAGTAATCAGTTTTCCTTTTCAAAGTTAAAATAATGCCACAACTGATGAGGTGAAAAAATAATTTCGCTTTCATTCAATATACATGCCGCATTCTGATGACAAAGCCCGTGAATGAAAACCGAAATGAATGCTTAACTCTTGCTAACTTCTAATCTGGCAACCTTCAATAACCTGTTTATAAAAATTGTAAGCATTTTAAATTTGGTTGTTGCGCCCAAGAGTTATCTGAATATTCGTATGACGTGTAAAAACAACGATAAAAGCTAGGACAGGAAGTAATAGTCCTCAGAGGTGTAAGGGTGTTTTATCACACTTGTACCCCAGTAATTAACTAGGACTGCCCTGGAATTCACTGTCTCTTCTTCTCTCTCTCCTCCTTCTTTTATTCCTCTCGTCTAATGGAAGGGTGGGGTGTTGTCTCAGTTCATATCTGCAGCTGTACAATCCAGGCTTTGAACTCTGCCATTGTGGCATTATGGTAATCAAAAAAGCAGAATACATTCTAAAGAACTGCGTAATGCAGCAGCAGACTGTGCTCCGTATACACACAGTTTTTGACCCTATGTTTCTGGAAGGAATTAGGGATAAATTTGGTGGTGCACTTAGCAGCCCATATTTCAGTGATGATGCACCTGATAGGTTGGCAGCCATGCAGCAATCAGTTAAATGACAGACAGACAGGCTCAGAGCACAGCTGCACAGTGCAGTCTAAGCCAATTGTGTGACAATCAGAGGCTGCTATTTTAGGTTTCCATCCCCCTACAGAGAACAGATTTCAGTGAATCAGTTGGCCCTCAGGCATCATAATTATGCAAAAGGCTCAGCAGAGAAAAGTTGTTTGTTCCACTATTGTTTTGACTTTCTTTCTTATCGCTTAATCATCTGAGGAAAGTGGTTGTGGTAATATATAGAGGTGCGAGCCTCTGTTGACTATAAACATTAGGCTTGAAAGCAATCCGAAAGTTAGATTAGAAATCCATGTATATTTACTGAATCTTGAGGCATGCAAATGACTCTGATTTTGCAATTCAAATCTATTTTTTAGAGCCTCTATTTTGAAGTATATAACCCAAGATTTTGAAACATCCCTTAACAGATGTAGAAGTTGTCCTCTACACATGCAGATTTAATGTGTCAAATACGCTTCGAGATAGGGGCTGATTGCTGAATTTAGCAAAGTCGATCTTAAAAGTATGTCATAAGGTATAACATAAAGCTGAGGCAATGTCACTCACCTGTTGCTCATACTCAAGCATCAGTTTGAAGGGCAGCTTGGCTTAAGGTCTGCCCATTTAAAAGCGACCTGTGAGAGGAAAGGGCACAGGCTGCCACTCCTTTTACCGGCTCTCCCCTGTGGTGAAAAACAGAGCTGAAACAATTACAGGCCACTGTGAGGTCTTTCACATAGTGATGTCTGAAAATGTTAGACACACATAAACACCGCGGCTCACACGGTGAAGCCAAAGTTATTAAAACTAATTAACTTGAATTAACATTTAAAAAACTTCTCAGTGCCCTTTCGAGATTTAGGTTGACTGCTGTAAGTAACATAAATCCATCCAGACCTCCAGGACGTGTGAGTTAAGCCTCTGGTCAATCTATCAATGCAAAGTGAGAAAAGCTGTTTCACTCCCTGGGCTGCACTCCCCCTCCAGCTGCATGGAGCACTACAAGTGCTCTTCGCACCCATGAAGGTGGAAGACTTATGTGTTAATCCTGAAGCCCCCACCTAAGCCCCTGTAATAAAGCACGCGCTCAATCAGGACCTGTCCCCTCCCTCCAGGCAAGGCAGCTTAGGCCTCTGCAATCACTAGCTGGTGAGCCACAGGAAAGCTAATGAGCCCCTCGTCTAGACGTCCAGCACCTGCATTCATAGCTGCTCTAGTGGGAGCTCTCTGGGGTGTAGGCAGACTGCAGGTGGAGATGATGGAGGTCTGCAAAAGGCCAGCAGTCAGGCCCACCAGAGGGATCATCTGGTGACCAGCCGTTTGCCGGTCTGAATACATAGTAGTCAAACGCACTGCTGCCGCGGCCCCGGCGGACAGCTTGAACCCGTGGCTTATTCGAAGCTGAACACTCACTCAATGGAGAGGCTTCTAGACTTCAGTGTAAATTAATTAATGATGTCTAATTTCATGCAAAGGTCCAGTTGTTCAGCATGTGCTCTTTATACAAAGTGTGCTGTATGTGGACAGTTTCCTGCTCCCTGTGGACTAGGTGTTGTTTAAAATGCAGATAGGCTTTTTATTTGTTTATTTATTTTTTTTACTTTAGAGAGCACAATGCAGATGTTCTATTTAGAATTTGTACGTCTGCTGAGAATTTGGGATGTGCCTCGACTTTTTTCTTCTCTGAAAAAAGAAATATTTATTTAGAGCTGCACTGTTCTTTTGTGTAATTAGTGCAATTAGGATACCCGCTACTACTGTGACACACAAAGGCATTAAAAAAATATGGGAACTAACAATGATTTACTACCTTTTATACTCGTTTCTCTTATCTTAAAACATCTTATCTTCCATTTCTTGATGTCATGAGTTTTTCAAGCAGTAGTGTTAAAAGTGAGCTTTCCTAAATAGTTGAGATGAACTGCTGACCCGGAGATTAGTAACTAACCAGATTTTGGCCACGGATAACAGGACCTCATTTATGTCGGCCGTAATTGTCTAGGTCCCAATTATATTCAACACAGGAACAAATCCACTCTGATTGAGGGACCAACTAAAACAGCTCCGAGTTGGTGTCCTGGATGTTTTCAGAATCCTGTTCAGGAGAGTAGAGCACTTGTGTAAGTGTTTGTTATTCAGGTTTAATTATGTCCACGGGGCCTGGGAGTGTAGGCCAATCTACACAGCGCCTCTTTAGCCCGAGCCACAGTGGACTGGCTTGATGTCTTCCTCTTCTTTCCTCTGCACTGAATGAGCAATTAAAGGTCATATCAATTAGAGCATGTTGTGGTCTCCAGACTCATTTTGAAACAGCTTGCTCCTGTAGCGCTGTCAAGAAGGAATAAGTATACAAATGTACAGCTTGGCCTTCCTTGGCTAAATGTTATTTTTTAAATATATTTTGAATAAATCCCTGCTCCAACATTTAGAGTTATAGTGGTAATAAGTTGCTTGGCTTGAGTCTCACTCACTATAAAGTTTATGATGTATGCTGCACAGTATACAACACTGTATAACCCATTGTTTTATCATTTAATACAACCAAAAGTAAACCAACATGACGCTCTGTTTGAACTACACTTTGCAGTCATCCGCTGGTCAGATGTACTGTATCACAGCCGTGGTACCAGGAACAGAACGAAAATCTATTTAGTCTAAATTTGGAAGGCCCATATTTTCATCTCCCTCATATTGGTGCGCAAACAATCAGTCACATGGTGCCAAATGAGAGACAAAGAATTGTTTTCATTCATGATCCATGAATCCTAATGAAGAAGCATGCACAAAGAGACATATTGCAAAAGGTGATACGTGCCGTTGCCATAGTGAACCCCCCCCCATCTTTGTGTACTCCAAGATTAAATGTGCTTGTTTGCAAGTGGAACTACTGACGGAGGTTCCTCAGCAGTCTAGCAGTGAGGATGTGTGTGTGTGGGGGGGGATTCCTGAAGTATGATTAGATGAATTTTAATTCATTCATTTATTCATGAAATTCAATGGGTCTCCTGTCTTCTAAGAGACAGAAAAACCAAATGCCCTTGCTAGTTTCATCATCATTCTTTGTATTATATGTAAAGAAGAAATAAATTGTTTCCATCTCATACAAATAGGAAAAAGGGGGAACCAAAGAAAGCAATATTATAGCAGAGCACAAACATGATCATGGTGAGACAAGTGGTTTTGCATCAGTAGCCTACATTAATGGTGTGACACAGTTTTTAGTTTGTTTTTGTTGATAGCAGGCTGTTTGTGTTGATGACAGGTGGTGTTCCGTCTGCGGACCCATTTCACACAGAATGTAAAAATCTCGGCTGCTGTAATGTGAATGTAGTAATAGATTGCAAGCAACTACAGAGGGTCTCCGTGATAAGAGGTACACTGGTGGGAGCATGATATGAATAAATCAAAAGATGCCATAACATATACTATATAGGAGCAGGTTTTTATTTTTTTTGCCCCCATGAGGAAAATCATTTGAGACAGGCAGCTCATCAGTGGCTTTCCTGGTTATTATCATAATCAGACTGAATGAGCGGTGTAAGCCAGAGACCGCAACTTTCCACCAACCATCACCCACAGGCCATTAGACTGTTTCTATAAAGACACTTAGCGAAGCATATTTTAGCAACAATATTTAGCAGACCCATACATAGTTAATCATTACAGTAGATTTAGGGAATGTCTGCAATTTATTTTTATTTTATTTCAGTTTTAAATTGAACATTTTCACCCCCCAGCTTGAGAAAAGTGCCGTGCTGCCCTTCTGATTTATACTCTGTACATGACTAGCAGTGCATGCATATATCAGTATGTTCCAGCAGTATCCTACAGTAAATTGGGCGTCTTGATCCAACCTGCCTCGCTGTCGTCTCCTGTGTCCTTGGGCAGGTAAAACCAAGGTCACCACAAAAGAAGGACTTTATTATGAGATATTTTTGCATAACGAGTATGAAAGCATCTGATCACGACGAGCAGAATTACAGCCTAAGCTGAAGTCTCGAAATCCATCACCTGTTGTTTTCTCCAGAACCAATTTCGCAAAAAGTGGCATGTTGCAACAGTCTGCCGTACGAGGGAACTGCCTCTCACTCATCTCCACATCAAACAGCTTCGCAAGCAACAGCTAAGAAAGAAAACAACAACTAATGGAGTTGCTTCAAAGAATGAAGCCTCCTTTATTCAAAAAAATTCCTTTTTTATCTTGAAATTGTCAATTTATGTCTTGCGTATAATCACATTCATGCAAGACATATATTGTATAAGCAAACTAATGGTTTTCCTGCTATCTTTCTTTCTTTCTTTCATGTCTGTGGATCCTCCTGGACTGTCTCTGGCATCAACAGGTAAAGACAATCTTTTTCCTACTCTGATATACAGTGTGTGTTGTTATACACAGATGATAAAATACCCCGAACACCTGGAATGGTCAGATTATTTTCCTGTCAAACTCCCCTTTGCCTCCCTTGACCAATCATATTTGATGTTTGCCACTGAGTGCCGGAGCGCCGACGGGGTCCCCCGCTGTCTAAACAAGCCCCAACCCCCCGACTGTGCAGCCCTTTCCTGCGCGCTGTAGTGGAGAGAAAAGGGCAAGAGAGCAGCGCTCAGGCGAAACAATAGCACCGTGAGGAGATGTCAGGCCCTGGGAGCTGTGAGGTGGATGATGATATGAGCCCACTGGTGTTGTTGTTTCTCACTCTGCTGAATGCTAACACATGGACCCCTGTGGCTGGGCGTCGACCCACTGTGTGGTCAGGACCCCGGTGGTCGTGGTGGGAAGGGGTGGGTGGGATGTAATGAGCCCAGTCTGGACTGCTGGGCTGTGGTCTGTTAGAGCAGGCTTTATGTGTGTGTGTGTGAGTAAGCCTGCATGTATGTTTTAGTATGCCACCATGGATGCAGGGGGGCCCTCCTCCTGAGTTCCCTGTTGGCGGATATCAAAGGGCCTGTTGTCGAGCGACTCCACTCGTCTGCGGCCGCCTGCTGCTCGCCTTCGACACCGTCCATAAAATTTGAGGCTTGATTTCACCGCCGCAATCTCACTCAAAAATATTGAAACTGACATTTTGCCCGTGGTCAAACAATTTAGTCTGTCCCGTTTTTAAATCCGCCCGATGTCCTGTTCAGGTAAACAAAATAGGAAGGCGCTGCCGAAAAAATTATTAATTTTCACTGTTTTAAATGTCAATTTTATCCCCATTGCTTGCAGATTTTTTTTTTCCTCACTTTGCTTCTTTTTCATGTGAACAAAAGAAGCAGGGAACATTTTGAGAAAAATCTGCCTTTAAAAGCAAAGATCTGAAATAATCTTTAATAAATGACCCGTGCATTTATTCGAGCTATGAAATCTTCACATTGAAATATTATCTTTGAAGGCACTCAGCCTGAATGTCTGCCCATCACTATCACATTGCATCATGGGTGAGTAGACGTAGGCTTTTGGTAATTGTATTTGAAAGTTTGTTTTACTGCGATGAGTAACCGTAGTAATGTAATGTAAAGGTGGGTCTTCGTCCCGTCTCATGGTGTACAGTCAGTGGGCTTTTTTTTTTTTGTCTGTTTCATTCTTTTTTAAGTGAGCCTGGAGGACAGCCTGCTGGCAGGCAGGGATGCAGAGAGGTTTTCGCTAGCAGTACATGAGTGAGGGAGACAGATGGAGCATGCCAGACAGTGGTTTGTGGATTTATCCAGATTTATGATGGGAGGAAGTGAGGCTGGATGTGAGCAGGGAGAGTCGGGGAGGCAGGGAGGCGATGGAAGGCAGGAGGGCCGGCTTTCAGTGCAGGATTCTGAAAGACTGGAAGCCCCTGGATGGGGTGGGGAGGGGGGGTCCCAGCACAGCGGTGTTGTTGTTTGAATTGATTGTGTTTTACTTCAGCACACCGCTCTGTGTATTACTGTTTTGTCGTCTACTGAGGAGTGCGTCCTTGCCTTCACATTGAACTCCATTACATCCCTCCCAGGACTCAGAGCTGTCTTTCAGATTGCTTGATTGGCATCTGCTGCGGCTTTGCAAACACAAAGGCATCTTGTTTTATTTCCCACTAATTTGACTTCCCTGGTCTCTCCACTAATATTAACAATACAAGATTGCTGGTACTTCCTCCCTTTGTCATGTCATTTAAATAGCTGAAAATCATGAATAACATCAAAACAATTGCCAGAATGTGATAAACATCACTGTTTATCAAGATAACAGTGCAATGAGAAGAGGAAAATGGATGTAGTCACAAAGAAGAAAACTGCTGTATGAATTGATCAAGAGATAAAAGATGAAGATAACTTATCATAGCAGATGTTTGCTTTCATAGGAAATATCCCTTTGATAATCTACTTTTTATTCCACGTACCATTGATGTTTACAAAGCTTCAAGGTTGTTAACTCCTCCTCAGGGGAGTGGAAAACATAACAGCCATTCTGGGATAGAGGATGAAAGAAATAGAGATGTTCTTCCTTTTTCACAATATTGAAAAGGTTGAGCACATTCCTCTTAAAGGCACTCTATTATTCTATGCTCTCGCAACATTTCACAGGTTAATATAGCAGTCTATTTGGGGGGGATGACTGAAATCCAATTTAAAGGAATATTGAATGGGGGTAAAAAAATCAAAATCATGTTTCTTGCCCCAAAAAGTTTACCCAATTTCTCAGCGTAGTAGCTGCAGTTCTGAAGCGAAAAAGCAACTTAGATGACACATAACTGTGGCGTGTACATACGGGATTTTTATCCATGTTCACAAACAATTTCTGTTCTCTTGAGTGGACCAGTGGGTTTCTGACAAATGATACCTTTCATCCTTCAGCCATTGGTTGAGAATACATGGGGTTTGTTGGATCGGTAAGAATAAATCAATTTTCAAACAGCTAAAAAACATTGGGCAAGGCTCTCTCTCTCTCTAAGCCTGCCATTATTCCACTTCCTTGCATCCTCTGCTATCTAGGGTAACCCTTTTCAGTCCGGTATCCCTGCTTTTAGCCAATCACATGGAGGCTTCTGTTTGAGTAAACCAAGGTATAATGGAGCGTCTCCCTGTAGACGAGTCACGTACCAATGGTTTTCATTCATTTCATTTGTAAACGTCAGGGGGGAATGGCCCTCTCAAAAAGCCTTGAATGAGAAAGCATTTGAGAGAGAGAGAGAGAGAGAGAGTGAGGAAAAGAAAAATACCATGTAGCAAACAGTGAAAAGGATCACAGTCAAAAAAGACAGAGAAGGAAGGCATAATAAAGGAGGAGAGATTCAGTGGATCCAGTGAACTACAGAGAAAAAGAGAAAAACCGTAGAAGGAGGAGAACAAAGGTTTTAGAGAATAGCAAAGTAACAATAGTTTGATTCACTGCTGTTGAGCCTTTTACCACACAGCAGAGATTGGAGGAATTTCAGCTTTCTTCAGAAACACACGGAGGAACTGTTTAGGGGCCGATCTCAGTTCAGCAAGGGTCCAAAACTGCCCACCGGGCATGTTGAGGAGCAGTTTTACCAACTCATTTTGTAGGCCAGGCCTGACAGTTAAAGCCCACGGCTACTGCACTGGAGTTTACAGTAGCTGGGTGAAGGTCAAAGTCAAGGACATGATTTGGGAAGTGAGTGCATGTGACAGTGTCTCTCCCTTGGAAGCAGTTTGAGCTGTCATGGATCATATACTGGAGAAAGAAAGGAACCTGCATTTTCTTACAATAGGTCGGCCCCAGTAGCAGAGTGAATTTTGGGATGCAGACCAGTGGGACCTGGCAGTATGTGGGATGCTTTACTTTGTCAACATCTTGATTAATATACTGACTCTCATCTTATCGTCACTGTACGGTCTAGACCATCAGGGACAGCATAAGCAGCACACCGATGAAGGAGAGAGGGAAAACAAATCACCTCGTTCTTTATTATAACATGGATGCCCCAGAGTATAGCAGCTAAAGAAATTAACTAGCAAATAAATAAATGACACTCATCAGCGCCTGAAGAGGAAAAAAGATGAAGGTGCAAATGTGAAGAGTAGATTGTTCCTCATTTAGTTTACATCAAAAGATTTGCGCAGTGTAGTCCCCCTCTTCTTTTTTTTCTCACACTTGACTCATCTCTTTTGATTCCATTTGTGCAATGCAATTATGACAATCACAGTCTGGAGGATTGGCAAACAAGAGACCATCGCAAAACTGTGAATGGAAAAACAAAGCAGCTTGATGAGAGAAAGAGAATCTTAATTACAAATCTGCATGAAGATAGTTAGATCCTAACAGCCTTAGGTAGGAATGTCACAAAAAAAGAAGTGATAAAACGAGGCCTGTTTGAAACTTCTACCGCCATCCATTCTTGTTACGTGAGCGAAAAGTTTTTATAGGACCTACTTGTATCGTCACAGTTCTATCTCTGTGAGAAAACAGCTTGTGCTCTGGAGCGGCACACTGCTTGATGAGCAGTGCTGCTGGTGAGGGCTCCTGTCAAAGCCCCCTCTGTCACAGCACCTCCCTGTGGCCTCTGCCTGCACTGGCAGCCGGAGCATGCTGGAGATGGTTCCCTGGGTAAGGATTATTCTATCAAAGTTATACTTCACACTCTTCTTTACGCCATTACTCTTAATTTCCCTCCTTCATAGACAAAGGGGCTCCAACAGAATGTTCCTCTCTTTCTCTCTCTCTCTTTTTTATTCTTACTTCCCCTCTCCCACTCCCCCTGCCCTCACAGGCAGATTGGCTTTCTTCGTCTCGCCTCCTTCATAACACCGGCCATTTTCAATTCCCCTCGTTCTCCTTCAAAAGAGGCCCCCCTCGTCCCCCTCCAAAC
>OMNN01004531.1:0-13404 GCA_900302755.1 Chromis chromis
GTGTTTTTGAGTGGGAACTATTGCTCACTTGTAACAATGTTCTTGTTTGCAGCTTTCCCTGTCTTGGTAAATTAACTGCATTACTCTGACCCAGAAAGTCTCTCAGCCCAAAGATGCTACAGTGGCCAAGAAACATACATGTATATGGGCGACTGTGTGTTTGTGTACTTTCACGCTTGTGTGTGTGAGTGTGTGTGTTTGTGTGTCCTCCATGCTCCACTGACTTACATTAGAGTCCAGTCTTTCTTAGTGCCTACATTAGCTGGCACAGAGAGCGATCTGGCCCGGCTAATACAGTAGCACAGTGGTTACCTGGAGGCCACAAATGAGCACAACAGCACTGCCTCTTGTAGCCTGGCGCAGCTTTTTAGAGAGGACTAGCTTTATTATTCTCTGCCTGCAATGTGTTTATTTTTTGAGAGATATAGAGGAGGACAGACTGAGGAAGAGAGATGTAGTCATGAGTGGCTGGACAAGTGAAGCCTTTTCGAAAAGTCAGATACACCAACACATGTATGGTTGTATTTTAAATATCAGCACAGTATGATTTATTTCTACTGTGGCAGAAGATAATTTCATAGTGTCCAAACAGGTATGTTAAAGATGTATTGTAGTGGATTGTCTGCCCACAGTTTATTCAACAAACCTGTTGTTTTCTGTTAAAATACTGTTTCTGCCTCAGGCTCAACGCTGGGCATATTTTGAAAATATGCAAAAGCATATTTTGAAGCACATCAGATTGGCAGTTTAATTTAATTCAAGTCTATTCCAATTGCCTTCCCTTGGATACAACCGAGTTACACTGCTCATACTAGCTGCTGGGTTTGTGAACAAAGATTACAGAGAAAAATCCACAGAAGAACATGCAGTACTGTATGAACTTTCCAGGCACTAAAAGTAAAGAAAATAAAGCACTCCTTGCAAAGTGCGGTAAACAGGAAAGAAAAAATCAAATTATTACTAGGTGTGACCACACACTGCTTCTCAAACAGCACTAGTTCTTCTCGCTACACTTGCACAGAGGTTGTCAAGGTACTTGACAGGTAGGTTGCTCCAAGCGTCTCGGAGAACTTATAGTACCACAGTGCTTTTGTGGATTTAGGTTTGGTTTCAGCTGCCTCTTCATGTTCTCTGAGACTGATTCTGATGTTGAGATCAGGGCTCTGTGGATGCAGAAAATCCTGTTGCAGGACTTCTTCTTGTTCTTCTCTGGATGTATGTTTGGGATTGTTGTGCTGCAGCAGGATTACTTTGTGGCCTCCCTGATGGTACTGCATGACGGGCAACAATGCAAACATCTTTAGTGCTTAAAACCTTTGCACAGTACTGCATGCGTGTTTCCATGCAGACTTTTCTCCCCTCTGGGTTAGTGACTTATTGATCCTTAAGGTGCAAATGTATTGACCTCAGCTTGGTAAAGTATTGATTTGCTTCAGGGGATCTACAATGAAATTAGTGTGTTTGAGCTGCCCATACCACAGCGTAGCAAAGAACTGCTATTAACATGTTGCTCCCGAGGCTGTTGACCGCAGAGGCCTCGCGTTCCCTCAGATCAACTCTGACAGAATAGCGTGTGCAAATATCAATCAGCGGTTATTGGGCTTCTCGTGGTAATGAGAATTCTTCCGTTTAGCCCCTAGTATAGAAGGTAATGAAATGTCGTAAAGCGCATTTGTCTTTCTTTGTGTGTTTGTTTGTTTTGGGTTTACGAGGACTGCATGCAGCGCTGTGTGAGAGAAGAGTAAATGAAGTTATGACTTGCTTTTATCAGTGCAGTATCGTTATGTTTTTGGTGTGTGGTGTGGATGACGATATTAGATAATGAGGTCAGACGAGTCAAAGTTAGAACTAGAGCTAAATTAAAAGATATTCTGAAGAAAGATAAAATCAGCAGCAATGATGAACACACTGTACACCTTAAGAGGTGAATATGTACATAAATGCTCACCTACAAATGCACAATAATACTCTCTATGGAGAAATCAGGCATATTTAGTTAACTTTAGGAAAAAACAGTCACACTTCTCTGATCTTGCACACTTTACAATATTCCATTTGATCCAAATGTAGGGATCACAGGTGTCAATGACACACAGCAGTACATATGAGGGACACTCGTGCTTATTGAGTCTCTGTTAGCTCTGTACGTGCAGGTGCACAAAACAAAGAAATCTTCCCAGCTACTCAATAAAGCTATTTTTGTTTGTCCATTTTGATTGCAAATCTTGTTTTCCAAATGGTCCACTAAGTGTGCGAGCAAACATGCACAACGCACGCGCAGCTGGCATCATGCACACGCACACAGCCATACACAAATTCTCTGATTCAGCTGAGCCATTTCTGAAACCTGGACTAATATTTGTATGGATTATTGGCCTTTGTGCTTATCGGCTGCACCATATTGCCGGACTAAAACCTTATTACCAGCCTATTGAATGAGAAAAAAGGTTTTTCGACGAGCACACATAGTCACGCAGTCGCAAGCCGGTTTCACAAAGACACACAATCATTTGTTCGACATGCAACAAAAGCACACATTTTAAAGCTGAAATGTGCCGCAGCATGGTACCAACAAGAAAGGCCTTAGCAGAGCTAGCCAAAAGTTTGTGGCAGGTTCTGCCTCATTCACTCCGAAAAGCTGCCGTAATATTTGCTTGTTTTTTTCTTTTTCCTCTCTCAAGGGAAAATAAACAAATGCAGTTGAAAATGCTGCTGATTATGCATGGAGGCAGCCGTAGTTCTTTTTTCTTTTCGACAATTTGGACGTTTAATAACCTTATGTGTATTTAAAACTATCCACGGCTTAGCAAAGACCTGTTGTGAGTGAGAGAGCTCCTGCTTCTTCTCTATTCTCACTTTATTCTTTCTTACCGTGATCTCATCTGGTCACCGCTGCTGCTCCTCCTCTATCGATCAGCTGTCCTCCGCTCTGTTGTGTACATGTGTCTTGGGCTGAGTTCACTCCCTCAACTCTGCATGTTTTTAGCACCCTGTGCACACATAAAAGGGGAGGGGGAGACAGTTAGGGAGAGAGGAGGGAGATGCTGAAGTGTTACCGCTGGGCTTCGGTGAGTAATGACTGGTCTTATTGCTGGCAAATCAGGTAGATTCTCCTGAGACAGAGACGAACAACCTCTGTGTCCCCTCCTTAGCTTAAGCAGCATTCTCTTGTCTGCTCAGTCCACTGCTCCTCTTTGTTCCTGACAGAAGGATACAGAAGACTTACTCCACACTCTCTCTATTTTTTTGCTCTCCCTTCTTCAGAGCCACCTCCTCATCATCCTTATAATGTTGTTTCATAGCTCTCGAACTTGGATTCCTTGCCCATCCCTCATGCTACAGCAACGAGAGTTCCCATAGCAACTTTACTAGAGATAGAAGAAGGCTTTTAAGGGGACAAGGACAGGCAAAAAAATCACATAAAGCAGTAACAATCAGCAAAATGCTAAATATGGGTAATTCACACTGAAAGGCATAAGGTTTCTGTTTTGGCTCCATCAGTGCAGTATGTAATAGACCTGTCGCCAAACCTCTCGCCGAGTTTGTGTTCCAGTGTCAACGGAAAGTGACAGATATGTTTTTTAGTGTGGGAGATTGGTGCTCGGTGTCAGAGTGAGCTATAAGTGGCTGGGTATTGACATCATACCGGGTGCCAAGTCTGTCTGTGTGTTCATTCCTCTCGTTGGCAGCTAATGAAAAAAAAACCTGTTTTTGATATGTCACTTTCACTCTCTCCCAGTACATATATAGCCGGGATTATATGGAGACGTGACTGACAAGTGTGCGTATACGTGGGTCTGTGTGTCTGTCTGCATGTGTGGGAGAGAGACAAGAAGAGTTGACAAGAGGGAGAGTGATGGAGAGAGGAGAGACTCGACAAGACGACAAGAAGGGAAACAGGAGGAGCAGGAGGAGAGCACATAAATTGGTGGCATGTGTTCAAACATCAGCCACATCCAGCAGAAAACACAGAGAGACATTCAGTAGGTCTCCATGTTCAAATGTCAGGCCCCAGGTTATTTATAGCCACTCTAATTAAACCATGCACTGTGCCTCTCCTGCTGTCTCTCTTTCTGTTTCTCCCTCTAATTCTCCCATGACCCTCTTTCTCACCCTTTGGTCCTACCGTTTCTATCTTTCTCCTTTTCAACTAATTTTCCTCTTCCTCCCGCTTTTTCCCTCTTATTTCTCCCTCCATCTCGAGTTTCAACCCGGCTATCCTCCACAGGCCAGTCATTAGTGTGGAAATCCTATAAATCCCGTTTGATTGTGATCCTCCGCTGTCTTTTATGAGAGTCTTATGATAAACAGAGACACACTTAATCTGCTGAGATTAAACTCTGTCTCGCCCTGTCAGCCCGGTGACAGGAACACACACAAGCGCACCCTCGCGCACATATCATTTTAAGTCTTGATTGTCAGCTGGCCTACTCTTGGGAAAACGGTTACCATGGCAACTCCAGATGTAGCATCTGAGGGTCTTGTTGCTGTGTATTTCCAGCTCCATGCTTTCTTCCCATGTGATACTCTGCCCCCTCTATCCGACAAAGCACAGTCACACAGAGGAGCCTTAACCCAGATTATGCATCGTCTAATTAAGCATCCATTACATGACATCTTCCCTCCTATACTGTGCATATATATATGCATGCACTTGTGCGTACAGAGATGCGTATTTGCCATGTATGTCTGTTTGACTAACGGACCACAAGAGCTCAACAGCATGTGTCTGATGATGAGGTGTCTGTTGCTGTATTCATCTCAGCAAGGGGTCAGAGACCTTTGACCTGTCAAATTCGGGCGTCTTCTCTGCTGTCATTACTTACCTCCTGCCCTCCCTCATCCCCCCCTTTGGAAGCTACACACCAAACACAGGATGTCTGAGGTCAGATAACCCTGACCTTCCTGTGGGAGACTTCTCCCTAAGCATGAATCTCCATATAAAATGTAACAAGACTGATTCTCCTCTGCTCACCGCTATGCCCCTTTCCATGGAGTATCGTATTATGTTTTGTTAAGGCGTGAATTTCCACAAAAAACACAAAATATAAGGGTTCTATATTACTCTAGATTTACTGGGGCTGTAGTTAAGTCCATTCCTCACTTTTATCATCTCAAATCAATCACAGGAGAATGTGCAGAATTGCTAGCTACCTTAACTCATCATGCTTGGAGCTACGCAGTTAAAAGCTTCCAATCTCTTGCGATTTGATGAGAGCAAATCATGCAGCAGCACTGGCATTTACCGTGAAACAGTTGAAGCATTGGATTTACATCAAAACCTACAAAGGTTGACTTTTAAAGACATCAGTTTGCACGTGGATTTGCAACATGTCTTTGTTCAGTTGCACCTCGTACTGCCATTGCTTTACTGAATGTATTTATTACACATCACACATCAGCTCTTCTTTACACACCATGTTATTTTCTAATGCAGAGAATTACATGTTCCACCAAATAATATGACTGTTTGTGTTGATATTTTTAAAAGCAAACTCAAGACCTACCTTTTTATTCAGGCTTTGATTGATTTGATAGATTTTATTGCTCTTCGTAGAACTAATATTATGTATTGATTTCTCTATTTATTAACCTATTTACATATTTTAGTCTATTTAATGTACAGTTTATTACTTCATTTTTATCATTTCTAATTCTGTTTATAAATTATATTATATCTTTATTGTAGTTATTTATTTAGCTCATTTGTATTCCTATATAGGATGTATTCCTATAGTGAGGTAGAAATAGTTCTGCTATTGTTGTTCATACTGCCCTGTGTTGGCGTAAATGGGTATTTTTGTATGTACAATTGTGTGTGCGCATGTGGCTGTTGCTATTTATACACCTCATCATCCATTTATGGTTCGTCTTCTCCGCATGGATGGAGAGGAAAAGCTGTAATTACCAACCCGGGTGTAAAAATAGAATAACTGGTTGAAGACAGGCATGTACGTTTTGTGTGTGTGTGTAAGTGGGAGGGTGTGCTGTGATGAGGTATCCAGTCTGAGCATCCATATGCCAGTCTATGTGTCTCCGGTGTCCAGTGTGTGAGATCCTGCCTACTCAGACCAATTAAAACCCTGTTGCAGTGACACTTGCACATCAGGCAGGGGAATTGTAAATAAGACGCTCATGCTGCCGTTGTCCTCTCATCTCCGAGTAGCCGAGCTGCCTTGTTTACAGCGGAATCTGTGGAGCAGCTTTCCACTCATGGTCTCTTTGTGCCTTGCCACCACATTACAATATCTTGCATGGAAATAAAGTATTCTCTAATGGAACCGCTGACAAATACTGCAATTAGCCCAATCCAGAGGGAGTAGTAGCTCTCTGTGCATCCTCAATAACACCCGAGTGGAGGCAGGAAATAGCCCGACTCCATTTCTATTATCACTTAGCTTTGCATACAAGGCATTCTACAACCTGCTTGCTGTCCAAAAACCAGCTTCTCATGGTACACAGTGCTCATTACCGGGGGGTTCAGAGCCAGCCAGAGTCGTACTCTGTCATAGAGAAATGCATTTCGGCGTCACACCATCACAGTCATCAGCAAAGCCATCTAAGCCACCGCTCACAGTCGCCAGGGCTGGAGGCTGTTTCATATTCAGAGTCAGAGTCAATCAAAGGATCAGTAAGTCAGTAATTATAAATGAGTCTGGGCGCTTTCACACCCACAAGCAGGTATTAGCCATCAGCAGGCAGAGCGCGTCTGCTACATTAATGGACACTATTTGGCAATGCCACACTGTGTCAGCCCGTGCCAGCTGTGGCTTTTTAGAAGGGGGATGCGAGAGAAATGAGAGGTGGAAGTGAGAAGGTGAAAAGAGATTACTTTTTTGCTGAGGGGCAACATGTTCTGAACTAATCCTAAATGGTCTCCTATTGGAATATGGGATTATGTTTATATATGTTAGCACACGGCCTCCTTTTTACTCACTTTAGGCTCACTTTTTGTGTCCTCTGACTCACCGCCGTTGCTGCCATAAAAATGACGAGTGAGCACCGTAATAGATTTTTTTTTTTAACGTTAACACTCCATGTGGCAAATTTCTTGTGACATGTTGGCAGCTGTATGTAAAATCTCTGACCGGACAGCCTTCATCACTGATTTTTTGCTTTTTCTTGCCGTCTCTCTGTATCTGTCTTCCGCTCTCAGCTTAAAGTCCAACACCATTATCAATACCACTGAAGCCGCCGCACTATTTATTGGCATCTCAGCCCGACTTTCCTCTAGTGAACAGATAACTTTGTTTTTCACGTTTAAAAAATAATGACTCATGACTGGCTTATATGTGAATGCGCAGAGGGGACATGATGAAAGGCGGGAAGACTGATATATTGGAGCTCAGCGCTTCAGGGGTTTGGGGGCCAGGAGAGAAACCTCCAAAGTGACAAACGGAGACACCGTGAATGGGCATCAATCTGTCCTGATAAAGACAATGAGATTCATGGAAATTCGGCGGCTCTATTAGTTTTTAGAATGGGAAAGGTTGCCAAAGGAGATGGGGTGGTGACTCATGTGAGACGCTAATAATCCCCACGTGGCTTTAAATACAGTATGGCAAGGTGCCAGATGACACTTTAATGACAGTAACGTCTTTTTTATGGTGATGTACGGCCACTTTACCTTTCAAAGCATAAAGAATGTTATTTGAGTTAAATGTAGTATGTAAAACAGCCTTCTTGAAATGTTAAAACATGAAATATTTGAGTGCAAACACAACCGGGGCCAACTGTGGCCTCTGTATGGAGTTTTTATATCCATCTTGGTGTCTTGTGTCTAATAACCGCCTAACCTTAGCTCCTGTTGGGCAGTTATTCTCTCCTTTTGCCACTGTTCTGGTGCGTGATCTATTTCTTGTGTGATGTGTTTCCACACTGTAAATCTTCAAAGCATTCATACAGGAAAATACATGAGCAGAAAGACAGTATGCATATCCCCAGAGCCAGAGATTTTGAGGTGGTCCTGGAGTGCCAGAGAACAGCTGTTGGTGGATTTTTAGAAGTTAGGATAATTTAAATACAGGAGATATACACCGATCAGGCAACATTATGACCACCTGCCTAATATTATGTTGGTCCCCCTTATGTGGTCAAAAATGCTCTGAACCATTGGGCATGGACAAGAGGACCTCTCAGGGTGTCCTATGGGGTCTGGCACCAGGACGTTGGCAGTGGATCCTTTGGGTACTCTGGCTTGTGCAGTGGGGCCTCTGTCAATCAAACTTGTTCCACTGCATCCTGTTGATGCTTGATCAGAATGGGGTCTATGAAGTTTGGAGGTCAAATCAACATCTTGGGCCATTGTCATGTTCCTCAAGATGTTCCTGATTGTTTGATGTATTTGCCATGTGGTGGGGTGCATTTTCCTGTGGGGGTAGGCCAGTGACATTTGGGATTGCCATTTGCACGAGGGAGTGTGCTTGTTCTGGGACAATGTTTATTTGGGTGTCTAAGTCTCATCAACACAGATGCCAAAATCCAAGCAGAACACCACATAGTACCAATATGATCAATGTTATTCACTTCACCTGTCAGTGGTCATAATGTTGTGGCTGATCGGTGTATTTGGAACTAGTGTGTATTTATAGCAGCAGGACAGTGTGTATGTGTGTGTCATTGCCTCAAAATAAACTACAGTGCTCATGTTCATCATGATGAAATAACATGTCATCGTGCATCATTTATGTATTCTAATAGTTTTAGACAATATTGGAGCTCTATGGGAAATGAGACATCCTGTATCAGGGAATTTCTTGACTATAATAAACTATATATTACAATACTTATTCTGCTACTTGTAATAGTAAGAGAACTGTGATAACTGATCTTAGGTAAAAGCAAATCTATAATTGTGGCTTTTGTGTCCTGCAGGTCAAATACAGACAGAAAGTTTTACAAGCTTCACGTCTATAAGTGCAGATTTTTTGGTTCACTAGCAGAGTTTCTATGGATCCTAGGGCTCTACTGGAGACACACATATATAGCCTATCAACAATACAAGATTTATGAACAAGTAAAACGGATGTTACCACTCTATTCTGAGCTGGAAGCCAGTCAGGGACTTTCTGAGCAGGAATATGTGAACTCTTCTTTTTCTTTCACTTCCATCTGCATGCTGAGTGAAGGTTTAAGTCTTCACAGTCATCAAGTGTAGGAGTGAAGAAAGAGTCAACCCACACTAGTTTCCCCTGTGGCCTCTCTCAGAATGGATTGCAGCGCGATTGCATCTCCTCCGCCGCGTCTCATAATCCATAGATCTACAGGCTGCTTCGTAATTAAGGGCCACTTTTGCTGATTTCTAACTTGAATCTTTATTGTGAGCGGAAACGTGAAAATCAAGACATAAATCTTCCTAATGCGTTCTGTGTCGCAGGAGATAATCCTAACCGACTCTGGGAAAAAACTCAGCCTCATTTAAAAAACTGACATTTAAAAAAAAAAAAGATGTAAGGCTCAAAGTCTGGCACAAGGAAGACTACTGTGCTAGTCTCTACATATCCAAAATTATTATCTACCAACAGGTAACATTCAAGATCAACTTAACATAGTAGGATGTAGCCTTATTTTATCACTTTGGTCAAAAATCTTTACTTTTTAGTGAAGAAATTGTGGTGTTTAGGTGGAATTTGTTCATGCAAGAGTAGGATATTAGCTTAGCTTAGTCAGATTGTATTAAAGTCTAAAAGAAAATGACCATACTTATCAACAAAAAGAAAATTGTTCAATAGAATGTCATTTAGTTTCCCTTAAATGCATTAAATGCAAATTGCCATGAAGACACATAACAAAAGCAAAAAACCTCCACTTCAGCGGCACAGTATCTGTGGCCGGCTCCAAGGGTTGACGGACTTGACGTATGGGATTCGCGCAGAGGCTGGAAGTGGTGTTTTGTGCGCCTCCAGGTTTCACTTGCTATCTTTATTTAATATGGATCAAGGTTAGATTATTCATTTATTCTTATTTATGCGTGTCAATGTATGTATTTGTGTGTTTTTCATTGTGTTAACACAAAATTAGCCCAGGCCTTGGGGACATCACACTTGCTCCATCCATCTTTTATATACAGTTTATGGATGTAAGTTTGTATTTAACAGACAGACACAAGAGTGTTAACTATTTTTCATCTCCTAATCACCTGTCAGCAAGAATGCAATAATGCAAAAACATTAGCTTCCTTGATATCACCATCAATATATTGTTTTTTTTTTTCTCTTGACAATACTTAAAAGATCGCTCAGGACTGACATTTTCCCTTTATAATGAAGCCATTGATTAAAAATGGCATAATTTGGGAGATCATAAGCTCCTTTTTAAGCATCATTTCCAGAGACAGATACATAAACAAACACCTATGGGAGCCACTGTTGGTAACTTATGACTATTTATGTTTTATGAGCTCATACATAATGAGTATTATGTCCATTATGGTTGCTGATAAGGCAGCAACAACACACAACAGTATATTAATTTGCTGATTACACATGTAAACACACTACACTGCTTCTTGTTGTTGGCCTGAATGAATATAAAACACAGAAATTCATACATTAATCCCCCCTTTTTTCCACTTCGGGCGTGTTCATCTGCACGCTGACACATGGGCCGATCCCACACACACACAGTTAACAAGCTTATCAGTCAAGGAGCTTAAGCTTGGAAGCAAAACATCCCAACTCTTCCCAATGAGCTGCCCAGTATGGTGTTGGACTAAAGTAATGAAGATGTGTTGGGAAACATCTAACACTCCCAACACCTCCCTCGAGGTGCAGATAATCAGCTTTTCTGAGCAGCATTGGCTGAAATAGACTCATAAATTTGTAATAAGGAGCTGCACTTCTGAGCGCCCAGTCCGGCTTTTTTCTCTCTTTCGTCCTCTCAGTCAAAATGGTGCACTGAATATTGACTTGGCTGTACGCACACAGCAGCCCAACGCGATCCTCAAGAGAGGTGGAAGCCTGTGACCGAGCAAAGGACTGCCCTCCTCTAACCCAACACTTGAGCCCGGTCATGACAGCAAAGTGCTGTACGCAGCAGAGTGGCAGCTCGTGCCAGCGACTCCAGGGGCAGCCAGAACTCACAGTAGCTTCCCACTTTCGCTAGCCGGGGCTGCACACACACCCCTGCAGGTGTGGTCCACACATCATAAACACTTTATTAATGTACAGCAGCGCGTTGCAGGAATAACCTCAAAAGCCAAGTGTGCATGAAATCACAGGCCTTTCTCCAGATTAATATATAATCACAGCTTCAGTATTTTTTTTCTTCTTCCTGGCAAGAATTTCCAACCAAGAGGACTTAGAGGGAATCGTATTTTAACAAGCCATTAGTGTGCATAAATCCCAGCATCTGCCGCTCCTCCTTGTCTATGCCTCTACTCAAATTATGCATTCCTTCTCCTTCACATGGAGTGAGGCAGAAGGAGTACCTTAACCACTGAAGGCTTAGAGTCCTCAGTGAAGTGTCTAAACTGTAAGTTGTTGTTGCAGGACAGAATGACATTACGTCTGTCCTTGAACGCATCTCACTCAGCCACAGCCAGGAAAACCACACTAGCAATCAGAAAAAATAATAATTTGTGCTTGTTGTTTTCCCAAGAAAGTGGTTTTTATAAAAGCAAACAGTTGTTTCAAAGACTCCCGGGTAAATTCGACAAATACTCAGCAGTGAATGTGGAAGAAGCAATGTTGACAGAAACACAGCTCCATCCCCATGTGACGCTACATCAGACTTAGAAGATATGCAATGCAACACAAATTAAAGCAAATTCCAATCATTGCTGTAAGATTGTGGTTTTGGCCAAAGCGTCGCCCACACTGCATGAGTGGAGAGCTAAACTGGGATTTGACCTAATCCCATTAAGGTAAACGGCTCGTCCATTGACACCTGCTTTACTCTGAAGTTATCGAAGCGAAGCCTGAGTGTTTTTTTGCGAAGCGAGACTCAGGCTGGCCGGCCCCGCGACTCCCCTCCCCTGTTGTCGGTCCAGTCATTACATTTCGTTGCATCAGATCCTGAGAAATAAACGGCTGCCAAATGAAAAGCGTAATTTGGGTTTGGAGAGGAGAAACTCTGACTGCTGTGAGCTCGTGTGCCCATTCCTGAGAATTTTTCTGCCTTAAATTAGCATAACATTGCAGCTTTATCACAGAAAAGGATACAACAAACAGCCTGGGCGTCCTCCAAGTGAACTATTTGATACCACTCGCACCCAAAACTGGTTTTACAGTGCAGTTGACAAGCTCTGTGTGAAGAAAGAAACCAGCCGCATTATGATTCCAAACCTGACCTCATTTATATTCCTTCATAATGCATAAAGATATAATCAGCACCTGACCAAATGTCTAAAAAAAATTGGCTCTAATGAGTTACTACGTCTTTGCTTGGAATGAAACTGATAGGACTCCCAAAATAGCCTGTGCTCTGAAATATTCAGCATGTAAGTGTGTGTGTGTGTCCATGTGTGTGTGTGTGTGTGTGATCATTTGTGGTTTCAGTGCAGCCCAAGCAGGTCACAGAGTAACTTTCCTGGACAACAAGTACTGTTTGCCGTCTGTTTTGACAGCCAGGAGTGAAGGGCAGCGACTCTGTTCAGGAAGCTCCCCGGTGATAGTTTGTGTGTGTGACAGCAGCCGGTGTGAGGAGCCTCAGTGTGTGTTTTGTGTGTGTGTGTGCGTGTGTGTGTGTCCTCGCCGGTCAGCCGCTGACCCCGGATTTTATCCCGCCAGATTAATTGTCAGATTCCACATGTCATCTGGGATTTACTGTTCAAGACAAGCAGGATGTTACGGACAAGAAAGTGTGGGAATTCTGCGCATTAAAAAAAAAGTGCTGAAAGGGAAAGAAGCAGATTTTAATTTAATTTTTTTTATTATTTCTTCAAACAAATTTCTTGGATGATGTTGCTTCTCTCTGCTGGGGCACAGTCGCTGATGATGAATGTTTGCTTTTGTTTTGATGGATCTGTTTATGGTGGATTATAATTATCAAGGTGGCACCACGAGAGCGCAGTAAGCTGCTGATGGGGGAAACAATATCGGAAATATGTAGCAGGCACATAAATCACAATTGATCTGGTCGGCACGAGCATCCAGGTCAGTCTTAGAGCAATTTCAAACGCACATTCTTAAGATAAAGCTAATTCAAATACATCAACTTCCAAATGATATTATCAAAGCGAGCAAGTCCAGATTGTCTCGATTATCTCTTAATTTCACGACCGCTGGCTGGGAGGCCTGTGAGTCACTCATGTATGTCGGTGTTGCTCAGTGGTGGGTGATGCAGGAAGGTGACCTTTTCTCCAACAGAGCACTGGGTGTAGCGAGAAGCTGTGGTCCCTCTGGCCTCCAGGCTCCCTGTGGCTCAGCAGGATGGGTGCTGGCAGCTCATCTACCACCTCAACTC
>OMNN01004549.1:2112-12840 GCA_900302755.1 Chromis chromis
TGTGCTCTTCCGATCTGCTCTGCAGAAGCCTGATAACGATCCTGATTCAAATGATCAGGATCGTTATCAGGCTTCTGCAGAGCTTGATGATGAGCTGATAATTTGAATCAGGAGTGTTGGAAGAGGGAAACATCTAAAACATGCAGGATTTTTACTTTCGAGGACCAAAATTCTCCACCCCTGCCTCCATAGATGTCCATGCACTCCCTCCTCTGCTAGCCCTGTACCAAGATGGCGGCGCTTTATTCACGTCCCTCCACAGTCAATGCGACGTCTATGTATATACTGTATGTCTATGGGCACCATGACAAAGTCTTCTGTGAGGCTTAATGGTTTCCAGCCAGCACAGAAGAGCTAAATCAAGCTGGTATTAACTCAGACAGCTTGTTTCATGTGTGACAACAGGTGATTGATTAAAAGACCCAGAACCCAAATTCAGGATTGTGCTCGGGACATAGCTATTCAATTAATTCTGCAGCCCTGGTATACAGCATAAAAACTTGGCAGTAGCATCAGTGCATCGTTGGCTTTGGTCTTTTCGTGGGATTCATTGACAAGCATCACCTGCAGAAAACTCGTCATGCGGAGGGGATTCAAATATTTGCACCCTTTTTGCAGAGTCAGCTGTGGGGGCAGTGAAAACACAACCACAGCTACAGTAACCCCTCACCCCATGCACGAATGCCCGAACGCACACACAGGCAAATACGCCGTCTGACACTGATAGTAGTGAGCAGCTTTTGATGAGGCACGCTGCCATGGAAACCAGCCAGGAAGCTACGAGTGGCACGCCGACTAGGTCTGGGTCTTTGAGTGGATCTTGCAGAGATAGTAGCTACGGAGACACGAGTACGAACGGAGTCAGGAGCTCGCATAACATTTCATAACAGCAGCCAGTCGGGGGCCTTTTTTTTTGCTAAAGCAGAGATTTATTTCATAACCGCTGTTTGTGCTCAACGTCATGCCGGTGACATTTCACAGCACGGCTGAAGTAGGTCAAGTCAATAGTACATCAGTGCCGAGGAGACAGCGGTGAGACAGCAAACCAAGCTTCACTGCAGATCAGACAGAAGAAACAGAAATAGAAAGCACTCTGTGTTATTAAGGAATACGACGTCGGTAACCTGATCAGAGCGCAGACGTCTGTTTGTGCTCAGCGAAGAAGAACCTGGATGTTTCCAAAGAGTCCCAGAGGAGGACGAACAGTGTCCCCCGTGTGATTTCAATGAGGGTGAATGAAATGCATTTTATATTAAACCTTTTATTAGAGGTAGATTATGTATGAAGGCCTTTGACTCTGCTCAGTTTTTGTTACAGTCACCATCGTTTTCATGATTTCAAAGCAGATTTTAAGGCTATTTCTGGTCTGTATGCGTTAGGATACACTATCATCTCACCACAGTTACATTCCAGGTGACCATTTTGGCTTCTTAGAAAATCTGTAGAGTGCAACTTAACATTTTCATCGGTTGCACCGGTGTGTCTTACATTCAGCAGCTTTTTCTGCATGTCTCTGGTCAAGCCTGTCCAGGTGGATCAAATCTGACATTAGAACACCTTATTTAATTGTTTTCTAAGTTGTACTGTATGTTGTCGTATCTATTTTGCTGCACTGCTGGAACTCAGTGGAGACCAGAAGCTTCTGTGTGCAAAGATGCAACTGCAGCATTGTAACATCTGTCAATCGTCTGCATGTGTTTAGGGGGCATCGGTAAACTGCAGCTTCAGAAAACAACATGAGTTTAACTCTCCTCTGTAAACTGCATGAGTCTCTGCACCGCCACAAGTAAATCCTCAACCTGTGGAAAACACTGACATGTAATAAAAGAAGACACATTTGGCATTGCATTCGTTGCAGAGTGGACAACTGGGAACAAAGTTTTTGATGTGGTAAGTTTTGGCTGTGATAGGTCCCCTGTGTGCAGTGAGGAGTCAGGAATAACAATAAAATTTAACAATGCTTATAATGAAACCAATAAAGAGCAACTTATTACCTTTTTGAACTTTAAGTCCCAGATTATCCTGATGAAACAGGTCGGGTTAAATGTAAACCTTTATCTGTACCTTTGCTCCTGTTGCTCATTTATATGATGTGTTAATAAATCATCAGTGTGCATGGGAACTGTTAGAAAAGGTAACACTTAGAAGGTACTATTCAGCATCAAATAACATGATGAAGTTAGTCTGGAGCTTGAATGTATACCTTTTAGCACAATACAACATCAAACTGAATTTAAACTTCTAACAACTACCTTTCCATTATTTGTTGCTCGTCTGATAAGGTTTACACGAATCAACGCTGACACTGCTCATTCTCCTACAACGTTATCACAGCTGCAATAATGCAAACATCACCAACTTTTACACTGTTATGTAAATTTGCACATTATCAGGCAAATAAATTGCACATTCCTGCACATTGGAAATAATTCTTTCACTTTTTTATCACCTACAATTCTTGGATTTTACTGCACTTCCTGTTTATTTGACCTGTAATACAATCTATGCTCCTTATTTGTCTTGGAAATCTGTTTATCCTTCTTTAAAAACTCTCTACTTGTCAGCGTTTAATGTTATGCACTTGGTGGAATTCTGATTCTTTACTTTTAAAGTTCAACTAGGGAAACGAAGGTGGTTTTTAATTTTAAAGTAGCTGCAATAAATGCAAAATATTGTCACACAGCTTAGTGTGCATCTTTAAGACACAACAACTGTGCCTGACAAGTTACATCAGAAGCTGTTCTGCAGCTTTTCTTTTGTTTCCAACGTTGAGATTTAACCTTCGGCCTGAAGACAGGAGTCATTTTGAGCGGGAAGGGAACGGACTAAGTGACACTAAGCTGCTAGGTAAAGAGCCTCAGGCCTTTCGTCATCATTAAAATGAACAACTCCATTTGAGAACGCTCCTTTCCTCTATGAAAATCTTTTTTGGGTATATATAATATTTATTGTACACCAGCAATAATCACTGTGTGGCCACGGATCTGAAAAGGCTTCACGTGGCCATAAAGTTAGATTAATATGTCAAGTTAATTAAAGTTTAAAGTTGCAGCTGATACAACAACCCTGCAATAAATCAACTCAGTGGTGATTTATGAAACAGTATTTTGTGTGTTTTTATTGTGATATACAGTGTGAGTGGTGGAGACATGAAGCTTCCATGTGATGCAGTCCACATCCTCAGGTCTGGAGCTCCAACTATAAAGTTATGATTTAATGAAAGGAGCACAGCCTATATGGAGATAAGCTCCGTCCATCCACGAACATACAGAAAGCTGCCAGCCACACTGATTTACAAGAGGGCCAGTTTGACCAGGGTACACGGCAGCAGCTGCAAATTAAATCAGGTAGAGGAACACAACTGTGTTAAGGACAGCGGTACGCCCACACTAATGAGATATGGAGCAAAGAATAACAAGAACAAAGAAAGATGGCCTCAGTGTCTTGCTCTTCCTTCCCTCTTTGTTTGCCTTTCAACCACTCAGAGAGAAGAGAAACTGCATTACTGAAATCCCTCAGGCGAAGATTAGCATCTCCAGCCTCTAATGCTGGAGAGGAGAGGGGTGGCTGGCTGCTCGGTGCACATGTAGGAAGTCACGGGAAGGACGGGGTTTGGATTTCTTCTGGAGATTACCTTTGTCTCCTCCGAGCACCATGGGAAAGAGATTTGGGGGCTAATTCATCAGAGTCCCTGTCTTTAGTGGCAGCTCAGGGTTGGATCACACTTCTGTAGCCAGTGTTGTGCATGAAGGCACCAAAAGAGCATGTCTAGTAAATGGGAAAGTCCTGAAGTGACTCAAGGCAGCTGAAAAACCATTGATAATTATACATCCTGGCTGCAATTATCTTTTTAAAGGTTCCATAAGTAAAAAAAGCTGTTAAGATATGAAACGTTCCTTCTAACTACCTCCCAGCTTTACAAGTCGGTAAGAATTTGGCCCAGGTGTTACCTCATACCTAGCCAATGGCAGTCCAGCTTAAACTCTGTATAGCTCCGCCCCCTCACTGCTTCCAGGTAAACCAATCAGAATGAGCAGCTGCCTCACACCCCACCAGGTTTATTTACTTCCTACAGCTGCTTCTGCTAAACTCTAAAATGCCTTAAAGTTCACCAAATGTTCTGCTGTTGGCTGCAAGAGTGAACACAAGAGTCTTTATGCACTCCCAGCATCTGAGGAAAATCTTTTGTGTTAGTGTGTTGCATGGCTAATGTGCTAATGTGGCTAACGTTACCACTAGCTTAAATCGTATGCCCACAGGTCAGAGCTCCGTGGAAACTGAGTGACATTCAGCGATGGTGAAAACTTTCATTTGAAACCAGGAGCTGGATGGGTTACTGTGTTTTCATCTCACCTGCTGTGCTTCAGTTCAACATAAACTCAGCTGCTGTTTCCATCTGTTAGCTTCTCTCCTGCTCTCTGTGCTCATATAAACTGCACTTTAATACAACTTTTTACAGTCTTTTTCATTATTTTTCTGTTTCTGTTGTCAGACGACTGAACAAGCATGTAACAGTGACTGAAACGCAGACCATTAAGACGAAATGTTAGCTAGCTACCAACTCACTCACTGCTGTCAATCACAGTCACAGAGAGAGTTTTCTTCCTGAAGGGGGTGGGAACAGCAGCTTGGTTTTCAGAGCAAAACTGCCAGTTTAAAACCAAGGGTCATGGTGAAATTAACTATTATACATCTACTTCCTGTCTGTTGGATAACAGCTTAGACTCAGGATGTTTGTGATATCTTCTTGAAACTGTCAACATTTACTGCAAAAATTAAAGTGGGCAAATCTATTTAAAGACGCCTGATCACTCACGTTGACATAATGCACCAGGTTCTCTTGCTCGTTGACTTTATAGGTCTGTACGCCGTACTCTTTGGCCAGTCGGAGGATGCGGTTCTGCGTCGGTCCGATGTACGCCCCGCCCAGATCCACCCATTTTGTTTCCTTATTCTGAAAAAGAAAAAAACAAAACAATTAAAACACATTCTGACATAAAAAGGTGAACATTTACGTTACAATCTACAATCGGCTGTAGTGATGGTCCAGTTCCACGTAGTATGTATACTCTTGTGACGAATTACTTTGCAATAATAAAGCGCCTTCGGTTTAAATCAGCTGTCATCTGTCAGCTCTAAAACTGGTTTATACTTCAACCGTGACGTAGTTGTGCAGAGGATTGTGGGTCAGAATGTTGGCTTGCATATTGCAAACTCCGACCAGCTGTAGTAGAACATCCTGGTTGTTTTTGGCTACTATTTTTGAACGTACCATGTATTACGACACACTAAATCTATTTCTGGTGTGCCCAAGGTTTAACTTAACAGTCCCTCCAGGAATTCGCGATGTTGCGATCGCAACAATTAACGCAAATTCAACCAAACTCTGTGAATTCAGCGTGACCTTGCAATTTTGTCCAATTACCGCGACTTTTCTGCAATTTTGTCCAGCCTCCCGTGAGTTCCACCAATCATAGCAGTCCCCAAACGTAATGCACGTACAACACCGAATTCGCTTCCTTGTTTATGGTTTGACGATGCAGACATGTGCGATAGCAATGTCTCTCACTAACAACACAAATTACTGCTAAATACGTTGCAAAACAATTCCCTGATGTTCTTCACGAAAGCGGAGTTAAACTGTTTTGCAAAATTGTGGTGGAACACAAACGAAAATCATCGATTGACAAACACTTTTGTACCGCGGAACATATCAGGAGAATACGTGAAACGAGCACAGACCAGACAAATCACCGTGACGGAAGCTGTTGCATCCAGATCTGTTGCGAGCACTGAAAGAATGAAGGGAAGTTAGATTAATGAATTGACGTGACAAGCTGTGAGCATGTGTGTGTGAATACGTGTGTGTCAGGATGTGAAATTAACTTTTTAAACCACTGACAGATATGTCCAAATATGATTCATTCAATAGTGAATGAAAATAGTAAAAAAGCTGTCTTCAATTTATTTAGCTGGATGTGTAATGATGAGTGTGAGAGAGACGTCACCAAGGCAGAGGAAAGAGAGGAGCAATGTTCTCTGTCTCCCGCAATTTCATCGCAACAAATACGCTTAAAACATCGCAACTTTAAATCGCAACAATCTTGAAAAACGCCTGCAAAATCCTGGAGGGACTGACTGAACTGCCCAACCTTTACTCGGATCCGAACTAACTGACGTCACAGTTTGTTTAAACAAAACGTCGAGTGTAAACTTTGCAAACAGCGGTTCGTGTATCACGGCTCAACGGCATGTGAATGTGTGTCACATCGTATAATCAAGTAAACATACACTGTGAGTTGTTATAAACATTGTTCTGTTCATCTGACAGCGATCATAAAACACAGCAGCAGATTGTAAACAAACAATGGAAGCATGAAGCCGTGAGGACGTCTCATTTTGTTAAATATCTTATCTCTCTTCATGCATCTGTGGTGGTAACAGAACTATGTTTCTATATGGCTGCAGTTTAGTTGTATAGGAACACCATCTTGTGGAGACTGGGCTGCTAAAGGTGTGAGAAGGAGTCGAGGATCACTGTTCAGGTTTTGTCTTCGTCTACCATCTATAGCAGGGGTGTCCAAACATTTTTCCCTAAGGGCCGCATACAGAAAAATATATGAAAGACTGGGCCACTTGGTGGTGATGAGGTCAGGTATACATAAATGCATAAATGTTAGTAAAATATATCAAATGCAGGTAAATTACGTTTGAGCAAGCTAGCTATCATTTGTTTAACCTTCTCTCTCTGAAGGCCTGATGTTTCATAATGTCATCGTACGTTGTACTCTTTCATCACTACAATAGTTTCATTGCAAATCAAACAGGCAGACTTCCCGTTGGTTTCAATGAAGAAATATAAATTTTTACACCGAGTCTGAAATTATCACTTGCGATCTTGCATCTCTTTGGTTCCGCCATTTCTGGTGACCCTCAGCAATTTTTTTCTTTGATTTCTTGCTTTGTGGAGATGCTACTTTGTTCAAGACAGATGCTCCACCGAATTTTATAACTAAGAACTACAAGACAGTTAAGTGCAAATATTATTTGTGGGCCATAATCCCCTGTATTTTTAGTCTTTATTGCGGGCCAATTAAAAATGGTTGGTGGGACGCATTTGGCCCTCAGGCCGTAGTTTGGACACCCCTGATCTATAGTTTACATCCTGGTCTTACCCGCACGGTGAAGGTTCGACCGCCGACTCGATCTCTGGCCTCCAGGACGACAGGATTCAGGCCGCTGGCTTTCAACAACTTCGCTGCACTCAAACCTGCAGACGGACACAGAAGCAAACACACAGGTGAGTTTAATTCCTGTCAGAAGGTTTTCACAGTAAAAGCACAGAGGGGTGAACGGAGGTCAGGGAGTTTCCTGCGTAGAGGAATTTCTGGCGCCTCCCAAAGACGTTTCCGTCCAAGGAAAACCACCAGCAGGGAAATGATTACAATAAAGAAATAATGTGCTTTTAACAACCGGTTTGGGGACTGGGGTGTCATTTCCTGGCATAACAGACACCTTTTGTCATCAAATTATCAGAACTTTCTGTCACATAAGGCTCATTTACTCCACACAGACTGAAGCCCTGTTCGGAGCCAACAAACACCTGGGAGGTCTGGGGAGGTTTTGTGCCACACCTTCCTAGAAAGCAGCTTTTCATCGTGTCTTTGTGAGGTCTTTGCTGCATGATTAGGCAACTTTCAGACAGATTGGATGGATGAAGGGGATTATTTGTAAACTCTGGCTGGAAAGATGGAAAGATTAAAACAGTTTTTCATCGTAGAGGCAAATCCGGTGTCACTTCTGCTCGTCAGCACACTGTTGTTGTTTAAATCATTTTCCTTTTATGCTTTTATATTGTATAATTTTAACCCTATGAATCCTAAAACCCCAAGAATCTGCAAAATTGCACCATTTATCACATCTAGAAACTGTAAAAACAGAAAAAAATAGGCAAGACCTGTATTCGCAAGGCTAATACGTATTTGGCAATTAGAAAAATTGGCAAAAACAACAACCTGGCAAATTGTAGCCCTTTACATGAGGTGTTTTTAATGTGGTTTTTGAGTGATAAAGCATGAAAAACTGAAGAATGACCTTGACCTTGAGCAAAGGTCAAAGTCAAGGTCACAGATTGAAAGAAAAAAATAAATACTGTTCAATGGTACCAGTATGAGCACTGTATGTCAATTTGTTGCAAAGTTATAGGGAAAAATGATTTTTTTTGGTATTTTTGTGACGTCATGAACTTTGACCCCTGACGAACTTTTTACTGGTAGGTCGTACAGCTTCGGTCCAATTACATAAAAACCTCCACTTGAGATGAGCTTTTCAGAAATGTAAGCATGGAACATGTACGACAATTAGTTTTTGAGATACAGCCACCTAGTGGTTTGTGACACCTGACGCGACCTTGACCTTGACCTTGACTTTTTGGCTCCACAAAAGGTCGACTGCACATCCTTGACATTGTCACTATAACATGGCATAAGTGTCATTAGTGCAGCATTATTAGCCTAGGAGGAGTTTTAGGACAAAGGAAGTTTGCGGAATAAAATATTAAGAACTCCTACAATTGCAATGTATTTGGCAAATATCAGACTTTCCAATGCTGTTCTGTCAGAAAACTTAACTAAGCCCACATTTAAAATCTGGATTTCCTTCAAAATCCCTTCATCCTACGTGCCTCTTTTAAATATTTACAACATTCTGCTTTCCCGTGGTCCTCGAACTCATCATGTGTGGTTTTGTTGGGTCAATAGAGGTGCAGGACTTTATGTTGCAGTGAAAAACGAGCCCACAGTGAGTAAAAATAGCACAGGAGCGGGAGGGTTAAATGCTTTTCAAATGACTTGAAAGAGAGCCGTGGGAAAGATGGGAGAAGAGGAAACGGCAAATCAGAAACCAGCTGACCTGCTCAGGGTCATGTGATCACGTGAGGAGAAGGAGAGCGAAGAGGAGAAATCGACTTCAACGAGATTGTAGAGCAGAAAAAAACACACTGACCTCCGGGCAAACCCTGTCAGAGCTTTAATTCAATCAGATGTAACATAAACGAACTTCGACACACACACATGTACACATATAGGGGATTAGCATGTGGCTCAGCAGTGTATAGGTCAAATGCATAGAAGCCACACAGGAGAGGGATTTATATAAGATAGCATGTAAACATCACACCTATAGGGGCTTTCTGAACAAACCCACAGGGGTTAATATGCTACTAAAGCAGCTTCCTCTCTCCTGGTTTGGGGTTTTCTTTAGGTTTATGGATTCTGGCTTCAGGAATTTAATCCAATTTAGCCAAAACAGCTGATTTTGGACTGATGTTGGCTGATAAAACCTGGTTCAAGAGCAACAAGCTGCTGTTTTCCAATCACGATTTCAACTCTAAGAAAATAAAAGACTTCCTGTATGTTTAATAAATCTGTTTAGTAAGTTCTTTTTTGAATAGTGACCGAATCTCAAATAACAGCCATTTTCATGCCTCTATTTACTATATTCTGCTCTCCCGTGGTCCTTGAACTAATCATTTGTGGTTTTGTTGGGTAAATTTGATCAAATTTATAAAATAAAATGGTGATATTTAACCACAATCACTTTATTTTACAGGTTTCATCAAAGAAAAATCACCAAAAATGAAAATTAATGGATTTTTCAGCTGAACTGCAGGCAGTGTTTCCACAGAGCAAAGACTAAACATTCTAAAAATATATAAAATGAATGCAAAAAATGGTTTACAAAGGATCAATAGCCATTTTCAAGCTATGTTCAAATCAATTCCAGGATTTTCCTCTTTGTTGTGATCGATGTTGAGCTTCTATCAACAGGACTTCATGTAAAAAATCTACCTGTGAAGCAAAACATGTCAGAATTTTAGGGTAAAAAAGAACCTGGTAGTGCTGAAGTTGAGCAAATTTGACGTTATTTGAAAGAAATGTATGTATTTTAGGGACTGAAAGTTGTTCAGACTTTTATTTTATTTAAATTACAGACAATAATGACTAAAACCTAATAAAAAAGCATAAATTTGAATGTTGAAGTAAAAAAAAAAAGCTGATTGAAATCCTGGATCTGTGCAAACGGTAATTTGTTCTTTTAATAATAATAATAATTATTATTATAATAATCTAACCTTTATTGATCCCCTTGGGTTCCTTCCTTCTCTACATTCATCCTATTCAAAGTTAACCTTAACTATACATACTAGGAGCAGTGGGCTGCCGCGGTGCAGCGCCCGGGGAGCAGTCAGGGGTTAAGGGCCTTGCTCAAGGGCCCACAGTGGTGGTGACTGGGACAAGCGGTCGCTCTCACTTTCCCACCTCAACCTCTTGCAAACCGGTGACCCACCGGTTACAAGTTCGCTTCATAAACCACTAGACCACCACTGCCCCTTGGCATCATGTTAACGCCATGTTAGCATGATGTTAGCATCATGTTAGCATGATGTTAGCACCATGTTAGCATCATGTTAGTATCATGATAACGCCATGTTAGCGTCATGTCAGCATAGGGTAGCATAGTGTTAGCATCACGTTAGCACCATGTTAGCGTCATGTTAACGCCATATTAGTGTCATGTTAGCATGGGGTAGCATAGTGTTAGCATCATACTAGCATCATGTAAGCACTGTACACATGTAGGCTATGGAAATAGTTTTTTGGCAGATGATGCTTTGTGGCGCTACAACTATACAACTATACAACTATACAACTCCAACTACAACAGTGG
>OMNN01004553.1:1053-14780 GCA_900302755.1 Chromis chromis
GTTACAGCAATCTGTAAATTCTACAAAGAAATTTGATTCTTTTCACATAATTTTACTTTAAAAATAACAGTTTTGTTTTGTTCTGTATTTTACAAAAAATAACTGTCAAATGAACAGGGCTTCTTTGTTTTTCTGTTTACATTTTTATGATGTCATGATTTTACAGCATTTCAATGTCAATGTTACGGACATTTTTTACAGTGTAGGTAACAGTTGAAGCTGCCTCATAATTCTTGGTTGAGCTGATATTCGTTTATATGCAGATTAGTTTGAAGAAGCAACTCCTACTAAGCTACATTTCTACTTTTGAATTACTGATGAATATATTTTTAGTCCGTTAGTACTTTGTATTGAGTCTTCCATGTATATAGTACATATGGCTATAAAAGGCCAACTTCAAATCTTCATGTGGTGGGTTCAAGAAGGTTTGGAGGAGAGAAGGAGGAGGGAGCTGGGTTGAGCTGTACTAGAATCTAGTAAACCCGACAACTATTATATGAAATCTGAACTACCACCTTAGTCACACACTTCCAGAACAATAAAATAAGCACAGGGAGAGGAAAGTGGTGTAAGACAAGGTGCTCTAGTGCTCTTACCACTACAGCCTGTGGAGGAAAAACCACACTAGAGGGCCTAACCTCCACCACCAGTCGGCAACCAGCTCCACTAGAGGGGATAATTGCCAAAAAACAAAATGAAGGCTAACACAGCAAAGGTAAGACAAAACTAGGACAAACTGCAGCCAATAAAAGCCTATAATACAACAAAATGACATTACACATTAATACCAGGTTTATAACATGAAACAACAGATTACCTTTAACTATCATTCACTTGTTGACTGCTAGCCAAAGTAAGCCATACCTTGATATAATGGTGCCTTAGTTATGCAGACCTGAGGGGGATTGGCGGCATCTACATTACACAAAGGCAGACAAACTTGGCGTCACAAACCTCAGCCAAACAGACACCAATATGAGGCAAACAGGGGACTGTCAAACAAATGCAACGTAATCGTTATGTAAATTAATAAACTCTTTGTAACAGCCAAAACCCGTCAAACAATCCTGACTACATCACCTACCTCAGAGTCACAGAGGAGACAAAAGGCAGCTATAATGCCACAGGTGCTTTAAATACCCTCATCAGAGGCTGGGTCATGGGAGGAGTCAACCTAATTCTGTGGTGGTGTGTTCAACAGCTATCAGGAATTACTTAAATTGCCCGAAGACAAATGCTCCCAATACATTCATTCAGATAACATGATGCCACAGATGACAAGAGAAAAACAAAAACAGTTGTGTTTGTAGCCAATTGTCCACAGTTCCACCATTTGTCGCCTAAGAAATTAATTCGGAAGGCATGGTACAACAGAGGCCTGTTGTCAAGTGTGCCACTTGACAACAGGCCATGTGTCACCACATCCAGCTCACCCTTTTACAAGTCGTTTTTGGTTGCACACAGACACTGCTGATGAAGTTGTTGGTGTGCACAACCAGAGAATATCTGGTCAAACTGTAAGGGATTGCCTGATGGAAGCTGGTTTGCAATCTCTTCGGCCTCACCAAGATCTTAATCTAAAAGCAGTGCCGTCATAAGCCACTCACATTTGTTGGACACCAGCAAAAAATGGAGGATGGGCCTTTTCCTTGTTGGTTTTCAGCTGTACAGTGCAGATGGCAGACATCATGTTTGGCATCACACAGGATAAGGTTATGCAGATGTCAACCATTTATGGAAAGTGGCTCATAGAGGTAGAGGAGTGATGGTATGAGCAGGGATGCGCCATGGACAAAGGACATGTCTACATTTCGTAGATGGAAATCTCATTGCACAATAAAACTGAGAAGTAAATCCTAACACCCATAGTTATACTGCTCACTGCCCTTCTATAGTAGCAGCTGTAAATACTCTACCATGGCCTGTGTACTCTCCAGACATGTCACCCATCAAACATCTTTGGAATTCTTTGAATGGTCGTGTCTGACAATGTGATCCTGTCCCCCAAAATGTCTGTTAACTTCACCAAGCCATTCAGAAAGAGTGGGACAACATTTCAGCCAGCATCAGCCACCTCATTAACTCTATGCGACCTGGTTGTGTGGCACTACGCAATGGAAATGGTGGACACACTGTTACTGACTTCTGTTGTGTGACCCCATTCTCAATCATGACATCCATTCTGTTGTAAAGATGCTGTATGTTGGAACAACAAATACTTATTTATACTCACATATGATGTGGAATCTGTATTTTATATCTTTCTCATTCCCAAATGTATGGATAATGTATGTGTTAAAGACGTGAAACACATGAAAAACTGTATGATTATCTCATTTGTCCATCAACTTGCTCTTCCTGAGAAATATGGTTATTTGTCAGATTTGAGCCGAACAATACTGAGTGACATTGCTGCAGATAGGACACTGAACATTGTCACAAGTTCATATTGGGCCATGCATGTTATGAACAATTGCATGTAGTATATAACAGCAGTCTTTTTTCAGAATCAGCTGACACAATTTAGTGGAATGAAAATGCATCATTGGTGTTGTTTGACTGTGGCAGGAACTGTACCCTACTAACGTGGATATTTGGCTTTCTTGCAGAAATACAAGGAGTTTGAGCGGGCGGTGCGGGTGGAGGAGATCGACGGGCTACGGCTGGTGAAGCGGCTGGCTGAGAACATGGAGGAGATGTTTCACAAGAAAGCCCAGGCAATGAAGGTACATGTTTCTACCTGAATCTTCATCCATCACTCTAAACTAAACCTTCCTTAGAATTAACACACAAAAAAAATCGAAATACAAAACAACTGCATCTTTATATTTCTACAGAGGAATGTACGATCTTTAAAATTTATTCAGTTAACTTTCTAACCACCAAAATTTTGTAAAAATGACTATGCTGTATAGGCCCATCTATTCCCAGAGAGGCGGGAAATGATCAGTAAATTTGGCGGACTGAGCTCAGTGAAATCACTTGGTAAAGTGTTTACTTCTGACCACTTTGCTGACTCTATTAGATGTCTGAAGAAGTCCTGAAGTGTCAAGGAACTAGACACATTTTGTATTTGGTGTGTGTATATGTGAGGGAGATATGTGGAGGAGAGGGTGTCGGTAGTGAGGTGACAGACAGACAGAGGCTGTGATCTACCCATCGGTGTCTGTACCACTTTATTGAACTAAAACACACCACACCTTATCAGAAAACTCTAAACTAACAGTAAAGGGATTTAAATGTTTATGTGTTTGTCCAGTTTTGCGTTTATGTCTAGATGTATGGATTTCTCGGGGTGCCCCTTTGTCTTTAAAACACAAGTAGGCTTGATAGACTGCAGTATTAGTATCCTGTGGTAGACTATAAGTACCCTGCTGCAGTATACGCTTTAGGCACGCTACATTTCAGATGGTAATGTTATGCTTCTTACACTGCTAAATTTATTGGCCAGCTATCACTAATTACAATAGTTGTTTTACATGCAGAACAAATTCCTTGCTTATAGAATATGCATTGTTAGGTTGAACTGAGGTGACATTTCAGCTACATTAAAATGCTGCATAATGACGATAATGAGGACTTTTACTTGTTACTTGACTTGACTGCATACTGTTGTGCAGGTAAAATTTTGAATTGCAGATTGCTGGGCAGTATTTATTTCTACTTTTACTCATTTTTTTTAAATATCTAAATTCACCAATGTTAGTATCCATTAACAGGTAAAGTTCAAGCATCCATCCATTAGGTGTGTGAGCATCCCTGCATGTCTGTGGTTTTGTGTGTGTGTGTGTGTGTGTGTGTGTGTGTGTGTGTGTGTGTGTGTGTGTCAGTGTTGTAACAGGTGCAGTTCACAATGTGTCCACAGTGCACTGCCTCTGTGGCTGCAGCTCTAGCTCCAGGTGATAGATCCTATCAGGACAACATGGTGCTGTTAACAGAAATTGGATTTCTCTCTGAGAGTCTGGTTCAAGGATACAAGCTGAAAGGAAGCGAGGGAGGAAGAGCGAGGGGGCACAGATAGTGATGAGCCATTTTTGTGCTTTGGTTTGCTTGTGTGTGTATTCTTTTTCTTATACATGTTACCTTTTCCTGTTTGGATTGCATGGCCATGGCCTGAATTACTCTGAAAATGTCCACATTTCCACCCATCCACCTGCGTAATAGTCTCTACGGAGCATGTAGAAAAGATGAAGTAATTCATGCTAATATGAGTCATCTGGCATTTCACAAATATGACTCCTACTCTTTACCAGTGATTGCTGGCATGAAAGCAAGGTTCTAATTGAATATTCCTACTGTTATGAACTCCTGCAATAGAAAATGAAGGACTTAATCAGTTGCCTAATAATAACGAACATTGTTTTCTAATTAAATCAATGCCATGTGGTTTCCAGATCAGGATTAATCTTATTTAATGTTATGTAAGTGATTTTTTTTTCATTACAGAGAGACTTGTCTTGTCAACCACTCGTAAATGCCTAATAAATCCACTTGTTGACAAGAGTAATTTTCATTGAGCAGTGAGATTAGATGTATTGAGTCTAGTAATATGCAATAGTTGTCTGTGTGCCATCTCCTTGAGAGTGCATCAGACCCCCGGAGACATGGGGGCTCTGTTAGCTAATGGCTTCTCTAAAGTCTAAACCCGCCTGGATGCTGGATGCCTGATAATTGTACATCTCAGGGGGCTTTGTGTGCTTGTGTGTGTTCATGTGTGTGTCTAGAGTAAAAGTTAACGGGGTTGATGTGAGATGGGAGGAAACACTGGTCACCAGGGTGATGGACTAGAGGGAGGGAGGAAGAGAAAAAATAAATGTTAGAGGAAAGAAATTTGAAGAAAGTGAAGCAGTGAGAAGAGGCCCCATGCACACATCTATGGGGAATTTAACCCTTGTCAGCCGCTGCCTCCACTTCACCTCTGCCTTTCTCATTTTCAACGCTGACAATTGGCCTCATGATGAATTGTTCGTCGTGAACCTATAATGGAAGCGTCCATGAGTCCCTTTTCCCTACTTCCTCTCCATCTTGCTCCAATTTCTCTCTGCTTTTATTACCAAAACTCTCATCTGTCTGGCCTGGTGTGCACTCCGGCAGCTATCCTTAAGCATCCCTCCCTCCTTTGTCTGTGTCATCCCTCTCTACTCCGCCTCTTCCCATCTCTCTGCTTTTTCCTAAAGTATACGTGGCGCTTCAGCGATTCAATTTCCGTGCAGACGCTCTGCCCTGTCCGTCAATGTGGGTTTTATCTCCTTGTCTCTGCGTCGATTCCCCCCTCTTTATCGCGCCACGCCACCTGCTAAGAGACAGCAGCCTCTGCGGCTGTAAAACGGTGCACCTGTAAATGTGTTTGCTCGTTGATGTCACTGCTCGTTAAGTGCGCTTCGAGAGAGACTATTTTGGATTTTGTGTGTTAATGTAATGCTTTTGATTTGAACAGAGAAATTTTAATGATTTTAATACATTGTGTTGCGTTTTTTCACAGCAGATATTTTGACAGGTCACAGCGGGAATGGCACAGGTTGAATTATTAACATTAATGTTGTTAAAGTTAAATTGTCTGCAGTGAAAAAAGGCCAATTAAAGCTTCATGCAGGTTTTGTATTTGGCTCTGTGAAGAGTTAGAGAGTGGCTGAGTGTATGCATATGTGTGTAATTGCGTTTAGAATTGGCGTTTGATTGTGTTCATATCACTGTTCTCTTTCTCTTATCGTCTCCACATTATTGTGGCAGGCACAGCCTCCCCTCTGTCTGACAGAAAATAAAACTTTGGGCAGGAACAGTTGCTTCTTGTAGTTGCTCCAGCCGATTTAATTGCAATTCCATTATTATAGATAAGATAGAAAGGCCAATCAAACAGTGTTTGGAAAATAAACACGGGAAGGACGCCGTGCACAGCAGCACGTGCAGCTTCTGTGCATGTGCTGTGAATCCATAGACACTTGTGTGTATTTATGTTTATTCCTGGGCTCAGCAATCATCTTAGCTCACCATTGTCACTTTTTAATTACTGTTACCTTCATCAGCTCCTGAGTCAGTGGGATATTATCATTGTCTCGCAGACAGCAGCTCCTCTCTCTCGTCGTTCTATTGCTCCCGAAAAAGAAAAAAAAAGCTTGTCTGCTGGCGGAAAATGGTGGCAACAGCAGACGGTTAAAGAAACAGTGAACATGTTGTTATCAAAGTTGAAAGGCGTGGAGCTATTGTAATGCCCTCTTTGAAGTCAAGCACGGCTGTGTTTCATGTGACAAATGCACTTCAAAGCGGAGTGGATGCCTTGCTGCTAGGGCTGTTTCTCCTGTAATGGCATTCGGTCTCTGCTCTGTACCTGCTGATATCATTTACCTGTGGCAGCTACGCCTCTGTAGTCCTCAACATGATTACCAGGGTAGAATAGGGGGAAGTCTACGCCGGTGTATGTTGCAAATAAAAAGGCACACACAGGATTTTAAATGAAATTTCTCTGCCAGCAAAACCTCCTCTGAACTTTAATTTTCATTTGCTGACATGCACAGTGAATTTCAATCCCAGATTTAGCATTTCAACGACGAGCCACAACTCGCCGTCTGCAGGAGATAATTTGAATAAATATGCATTTTCCTCATTTTACTTTAATATAATCAACATTTACCTCTGGTTTATTAAAATTTGGGTCATATTTTTGTAGTTTTGGCTGTAATTTTAATCAATAACAGCAATTTAATTGCTGTCTTAGTTTCTAGACTAAAGTCCCGTTAAATTTTTCCCACACACATACAGGTGTCCAACACTTCTTCTGAATAAAGTCTTACCTAAACTACAAAAACAGGACACACGTTAATGTCAGAAAGTCACACAATACCCACATTTCTGTCCAAGTGTGAAAAAAACTTCTAATTAATTTGCATTTCCATCCTCATCCATCCATCCATTATCTATACACCGCTTAATCTTCTGTAGGGTCATGGGGGGGCTGGAACCTATCCCAGCCGACTCAGGGCGAAGGCAGGGGACACCCTGGACAGGTCGCCAGTCTATCGCAGGGCTACACATAGAGACAGTCAACCAAGCACACTCTCATTCACACCTACGGATAATTTAGAATTATCAATTAACCTCAGCATGTTTTTGGACTGTGGGAGGAAGCCGGAGTACCTGGTGAGAACATGCAAACTCCACAACTCCACAATTTTTGCCACTAATTCTCTTGTCGGTTACTACTAAGCAAGTGTGCAACAACATTGTGCAATTAAAAGAGCACTAGGCAATTGAGGTAGAAAATATAAAGGAAAAGCCATTTATATTTATTTTATTTATTAGATTTTTACTAGTCTGAATCCCCATTATTGATCTGATATCTCTTTCTTATTTCACACTTTCTTTTTTGTTGATAAAGTGTAAATATCTGCAATATTTTCACTGCAAATGTAAATGTCCAAAAAGCAGAAGGATGGAAACACACATAATGTTATTTGTCTTCTTTTTTTTTTTTTTAGTCGGATATGAAGTTAGACAAAAAATATGCAATGAAAGCTAAACTTGCTTAACCCCAATTTTGCCTGGTTAGTTGTGCACAGTTCTAATGGAGATTATACACTGATGTGGTCTTCTCTGGCACACCAACTGTCATGCTGAGCTCATTGCCCCGCACCCATCATCTCCCTCATTTCATTAGCCGTCCTCAGTCTCAGATCACTGTCACATCTGTGTGTGTGTCTGTGTGTGTTTCTGTTCAGAGTGATGGCTGCTAATGACAAGGCAGAGCCTGCCAGTAGATACCAGGACAGTGGTAGTCTCTTTCTTTTTGTGTCCACTCTGGCTGTTCTTCTGTCGCCAAGAAATCAAAGTGAGAGGAATGGAATTGTTTTCTAGAATGATGAAATAAGCATGCAGCCAGGAAGGATGGGAAAGGTAAATGTCAGGAGGCAAAGAGAAGTCAAAAGTCAGTCTTAGTCTGAGATAAAAATTGAAGAAAGATGAAATATGAGACAGAGGAGGGTGGTGGCGGGGCTGGGTTAAGCACATCATATTCCCTTTCAGTCAGCAGAACTGCTGAGAACTGTCAAATATTGATTATTGGGTTTTTTTATATCAAAGTGCACTTCTCCCCTTCATCTCTGTGTCTTTACCCTTGTCTTTTACTTTCCCTTTGTGTCTGTCTCTCTCCACCATGTTCTGTGTACTTGGCTTGTACCCAATCTAAATGTGCAAAACAGAGGAAGCAAAGTGTCACAGAGCACTTTTCTGTTTTGTTGATGCTGCAACTCTCCCCTGGCTGATTTGACAATATTAATTGCTGTCCCCAGTGCTATTGATGGGCTGACCCAAGCCAATCCCACTCAGGCCTCTGGCAGAACCAAGACCCGCAGGACCTGCCCTCCAGTAGGCCAAGGCTTACTTAGCATTTCCTGTTGCAACAGCGATACATCGACAAGTTATTCAAGTGCATTAGATCACTTTATTTGGATCTGTAAGGTCAAACTGCTATTTTACATTTTCTTAAATATATAGGTGTGAGAATAGAGGTTTGAAGTTGCTATCTACACACAGATAGCACTGAGAAATGGTGGAGATTGAGAGCAGTATTGTATTTCTGCGCTTGATAAATTTGAGCTGCTGTGGTTGTGCACTAAGTAGCAACTCTGCTACTCTCAGGGCAAAATGTTCAGATCTCTCCGACAAATTATGACTTGGAAAGGGATTACAGAGAGAAAAGAAAAGTTAAGTTGGACCCTGAAGTACGAATGCGTGCTAAAGCAACACCGCACAGGACCTCTGGGAATGTTTTTAAATTTTTTTTTTTTATGTGAGTCTATTTAGAACCGTAGTTGATGTGGTCTTGTTCCCGGTTACCTCAGGAGAACATTCAGATTCAGGCCACTGCCCTCCCCTTCTTTTGGTGGAGGGAATGTGCCGAGGCAAGGCTTAATGTACTGCTTTAAAAAAAGCCCACTACCAGTCAATAATGTATGTGACCCCCCCTCCCCATCTACCCGTCCTCTGCTTCTCTCACAGCGGCTGTTAGCATAGCTCAGCTGTATATGACAGCCTTCTCTAACTTTCACAGCTTTAGTGTTGCATCCATAATGAGCAGACATTTCGCTAAGGTCAGCGGCTTCAACCATCAGGAAGCCCAGCCACACAGCACGCAGGGTGCAAGAACAACAATAAGCCAATCAAGTTGACAGTTAAATGAGGGGGATCGTTTATGAACTTTTGAAAGTGTAAACAATCCGAATCCTTTGTCAGGCAAATCATAATCACAGGATGTCAGATAATGAAAGAGAGTAGATGAGTGCAAATGTCAGAAAAATGGACTGGGCGGGTGGAGATGGGTGGGATGAAAAATGATGAGCTGGAAACAGATATTGCGCTAAATTGAGGGGGATGGCATCGCTTCTATTTAATTGAGGGGGAAGGCATCGCTTGTATTTACATTATAAAACTGGGTAAACGTTAGGAAAGTAAGATTGAGATTTCCAACTCCATGAAGCCATGTCTAAACAGATTAAACTGAAGATGCCTAAACCTAAACTTTTACCACAAAACATGAGTCGAAGCAAATTTTCAAACTGTAATAGTTAGCAAAACACTAATACCTATAACTGTTATCAAATTTCTTCTACACATCTTGATTTTTGTTTCTTATACATGTATCTTTTCTATGTTAACATATCAGTGACAGCTAATGAGTGAAGCAGAGTATCAAGCATAAAACTGTGAACCTGAGAAAGCTAAGGAGTTTTGGGGACATACTCTCCCAGAAGAAGATTTTGAATGATAAGCCACTGAATGTTGACTTCTGGTGAAATTTGGGGAAACTAATGCACATGGAAGAATTTTGCCTTCGGGGCTGTTGGCAGAAACACGAAATGCTCTTTTTTAAGTGAACATCAGTGCCTCCTAAATCTAATCAAGTAGTTTTGTTGCCTAAACCAAGATGCACTGAAAACTGACGATGTTCTTTAAAAATACTGAAAATAATAAGACGGCAAGGTTAGAAATGTTATAAAGGAGAGGCTTGCCATTGTCCCGCTTCTCTCTCCCTAAAATTCCAATCGTCTGCTTCGTTTTTTTTTTTACCAGATTGCACTGGTGATTCGATACATGCAGTTTTAATATGCCAGGAACAATTGAAATTGCAGCTATGGTTCTCTCCGCATTTATTTAGTTAGGGACCAGGTCTCCTTAGTCCAAATTAACTGCCTGGGGGCATTATCAAAATGTCTGACTTGCCTATATTATAAATATATATAAATTATAAATAAAATGCATCACTTGGCTTGGGACTCAAACTGTTTCCTGAGTGCAAGTCCTGTGTTTGACCCTTCTATCCACCAGACAGTAGTGCATGTATGAATGCATTTATAGGTGTGGCATATAACCCCAAATGTAAGCTTCTCCAAGTCGCAAAATAAACTGACAAATTGAGACTTAAATATGATGAGACTAACCTGAATGACGGGTGCTGCAGAGGAGAGCTTTCACTGGCTGCTAACTAACTGCTCTACCTTCATGCTTAAACTGCACCCAGGGATACCGTCGACCTCATTAACATTTGCTCAAAGCAAGAACACTGTCAAAATCTGATGGTTAGTATCATTGTAATCTCTCAAGTTGTTTGAATGCGTGGAATAACTAAGCTAACTGTAGCACAAACAAAAAGGGTGTGACTGCAGGCTGCAATTTGTCAGACCTACTGTCAATCTTCTTTACCTGAATGTGCAAGGACTCACAGGGAAACAGTACTTTTAATTAAACAAAACATCAGTTGACCAGTAGGAAAAAGAGATTACGCCTGTCGAAATCTAACTAGCCACAAAGTACATTGTGCATTCCAATACCATACTACCATGTTATAGAATATGTCAGAAAAGATTTAGTGTGTTCCAAAAGTATGTCAAATGCAGCATGCCAAAAATAAAAGGATGTCGGACCACATTCAGTCGCATTTTGCAGTGTACAGGCCAACACAATCCTCTGCGCAGGGGAAGATGCGTCACATACGTCATGGTGTATAGAAGTGGTGACAGCACAGACAGATGACGGAAAATTTTGCACTATATTGCAACAGATAGATTATATGAGCAAGACGGTCATAGCCTAAGGTGCAATTTTATGATGAAGCAGTACGTCTCAGTGGTATTCATACTGCATGGCAACAGTACATGCTTTGTATGGACAGCTGCAGTACATGCTAAAAGTATGTGATTTGGAGCACAGCTACATATTTAACATACTTCATGTCATTTTAAAGTTGACCAATGGGGTCAATTGTTTGTGTGGCTTTATTTTTTACTTTTGTCTCTTTTCAATGTAATAGACAGCAACAGAGGCAAGTAATCAGTTATTAAATGTAACAGATTTTTTTTTTTAAGCTGCTTAATTGGATGAGCCACCTCTGCGATGTACTCAGATACCCGACAGCTCCGAATTATTGTAGAAAGCTAAGAATTGGGGAGCTAAAAGTGAGCTTGTTAGCACAAATTGTTGTGATTTGACTTTGTTGACAAGTCAACAAGGAGACGGAGCCTGAGGGAGTTAAGAGAAAATGAGGCCTGACCTGGACCAGACCAGTTGGATGAAGTCTAATCAGGTGTGTGTAGAGAATTAAAGCTCTATAGTGTCGTGCAGAAACATACTGGGGATCCACAATCAGGTGAGGATGCTCGGCTCTTCTTCCACAGCTAACAAATCTCATCCAGTTACCAGACCAAGTCTTGTTAGCTCTGTGTCTTTTACCCTGTCAGCTACGGTGAATACTTGTGAATGTGTTGGCTTGTATATGAGCGTGTGTGTGTTTTCAAGGAGACAACAGGACCTGCCTCTCTGACTGTGTCAGTTTAATTATTGCTGTCAACTTGTACTAAGCCCAGGCTGCGATAGAATGACTCGAGAAGAAAAGTAATTTCTCTCCCCTTTTAAACTGCATCATACTCTTTGGCAGGACCACCTATTGACAAAAAGACATGGCAGGCTCATTTAAATTTCTGTGAGACACACAGAAGCACATGCAGTCAGACAGTTGCTTCTGCCCACAGCAACACAACATGCACACAAAGACAAACACACCACCTGGACTGTTCATCCTGGTGATATGGTGGGATTGGAATTCACAGAAGTGAGTAGTATCTACTTATCTCTAATCTGTTTTTCCGATTGAAAAACTCCCTGCCACTATACAACTTATTTATACCCTAGAGCTTTAACTCCAGTCCTCCTGCATGGTAAGTTACGCTACGTGAATAATATGCCAGAATAGATTATCCGCAGGTGGAAATCAAGTGTTTGAATGTTCAGTAGAGTGCGGCAGAGATGGAATTATCATTGGCCATGTATTCCTGAATGTCTTCCATGAGATGATGTAATGCTTTGCAATACTTAAAGCCATTTGTTTCTTGCGTCTGACAGATTAATAGGCCCAATTTGGATCATAGGAGAGAAATTTCACAATGTGACAAATTTTTTCCGTCCACCTCACAACATACACCGATCAGCCACAACATTATGACCACTGACAGGTGAAGTGAATAACATTGCTCATATTGGTACTATGTGGTGTTCTGCTGGAAAGCCTTGGATTTTGCCATCAGTATTGATGAGACTTAGACACCCAAATAAACATTGTCCCAGAACAAGCACACTTCCTCTTGCAAATGGCAATCCCAAATGTCACTGGCCTACCCCCACAGGAAAATGCACCCCACCACATGGTAAAAACATCAAACAATCAGGAACATCTTGAGGAACATGACAATCGCCCAAGATGTTGATTTGACCTACAAACTTCCTAGACCCCATTCTGATCAAGCATCAACAGGATGCAGTGGGACAAGTTTGAGTGACAGAGGCCCCACTGCACAACCCAGAGTACCCAAAAGATTCACTGCCAACGTCCTGATGCCAGACCCCATAGGACACCCTGAGAGGTCCTCTTGTCCATGCCCAATTGTTCAGAGCATTTTTGACCACATAAGGGGGACCAACACAATATTAGGCAGGTGGTCATAATGTTATGCCTGATCGGTGTATATACGCATATTCATGTACCCAAATTCAGCCAGACTTCATACATGCATACTTGCATACTCACGCATTTAATGATTGACATTTGCGAATAGATCCATAGAATAGGTCGGAGGGCTAATACCTGAACATGTCACCTGAGGAACAGATTAACGCTCCCACATGCACACACAAAACCACGCCATTACCCACTCACAAATGCTAAAAAGTGTGTTTCTATCGACGCCGGCTTCACAGGCAGCATCTGACATTTCGTTGGGAGTGTGAGGCTAAGTGTTCAGACCTTTAGAGAATGTTAGTCTCTCATTCCTCTCTCATCCTCCCCTTTTTTTCTCCACCATCCTTATCTTTGTTTGCTCCGAGAGTGTGCTTTGTTGTGGATTTCCAGCGGATGCACCTGAGGTTTTGTGGTGCCTCTCAATGCCCAGATGCACACGTACATACACACACGCACACCCACATCGCATGTTTTCACATAGGAATAAGAGCTTTTTGCCTCATTCTTAAAAAAAATCGGAAGAAGTCCAGGCCCTGTCTGCCTTGCTTTTCTCTCTCTTAGCCTCTTAGACACTGGGAAAGAAGCGGAACAAATATATACATGAATCAATAGCTGAATGGAACCAAGAGCACAATGATATGCAACAATATGCAATGGCCAGGTGTGTTGCTATGGTGAAGAAAATGATTGGCCAGACTCTAGATTACAGTGTTCGCTTCCCAAAACA
>OMNN01004561.1:8008-33281 GCA_900302755.1 Chromis chromis
TTATTATAAATATTTAGAGTTGGTGATTCTGTGTTACCAGCAGATAATATATGCTCTTATTAAAGTAGATTAAACTCATGTGGGAGACCTTTTTAAATAACCTTTTAACTTTGCTTCTCACCTTGATGACCGTAACTTCAGATGATCCATTTGTAAATGTTTCACCTGCTGGTTGTTGATATAAAGTCAGAATATTATCCAGTAATTATGTGCCATAATTAACAGGGTGTTATTTAATCAGTTCAGCTCTTTTTAGAATAAAAGTGTGACTGATCTTTGAATGAATCTCTATTTTCCGTGGTCACATGCAGTAATCTGACTGAAAAAAGGAAGCTACCTAAACCACATACTGTGTGTATTATTACATCTACAGTCTATATTTATCTTGGAGAATCACCTTCCTCATTCTTTAGTTGTCTGAATTGTAGTTTTTTAGATGACCGTATCCTGCTGATCTCCTATTCCAGTGTGCAGTGTGTTCATATTTTTAGTAGGAGCCTCACATTAGTGTGTGCCTCAGCAATATTAGCTAGAAAATTAGATTAACTAGGAGTTGAAACATGAATCAGGCCTGCTGTGCTGCTGCTGCTGCTGCTCTCCAGGTTTAGGCTCACTGCGGTGCTACAGTGAAGCTAAAGAGGCAACATTGAGAGGCAGTGCAGATGGGTGATATCACTGTAATACAGGATGGGAGCTGGGAAGTGAAATATTGACTAGATCTCCCATTTAAACTGCCACAGAATGTTGCCTGGTGTCATAAACACATTCTGCACATTTTCCATGCAGCAGAATCCCAACATGGCTTCGCTTTTTGACCATTCATAGATTATAGCTTAAAGACACACAAAAACGAACATGGAGAGAGTCAATAAATTACTGGATGTTTACACAGTAAAATATAAAAGATAGTCTGAACAATCATTATCTCAGAGAAGCAACGACTGATTCAGAAATCTAGAAATGTCCTGAGTTCAGCTGTTCATTTCTGGATGAAACTGTTTCTGTACTTCAGTTACTGTTTGTGTTGCATTAAAAACAGGTTTCTAAGCTGTTATTGGGTGTATAAGTTGTGTTTGCATTATAATAGTGACCAGTGTTGTGTGTCTCTATTTTACGACTTTGATGAAGACTTTGATGAACTTTCTAACAAAACACACTAAAGGCTTTATGTGATAACAGACATTTCCTTGTAGTTGAGCCCAAAATGATTCATACTTGTCAAATATTGAGTTATAGTGACTTTTTATCAGACCAGTAATGGCTGTAAATGGCATAAACAAGTGATAAACTACAGTAAGACATCGTGTTAGAGAGGGTAATGATTCATTTTGTGTAATTCTTACATTTTTGTGTAACAAAAAGCAAAAAAAAGTAAAAATTCTGATTTATAATGAATTTATATTTGACTAATTTCTTTTCTTTTGGCTGGAAGTGACATGAATATGTGACAAAAGATGGTAAGAAATTGTGTTAGATGTGTTAATAATACATTTTAAAATTGTACTTTTTTAAATATTTTTTTATGTCCAAAAAATATTAATATCCCTTGAAAATACCGCCACTTTTTCCTGGTAGTTTTTACCGTTTTGTGAAGCATTTTATTTTATTTTTATTGATGAGTATTTATGAGCAATTTACATTTTTATTTAATTGATATTTGACTAATAGCTTTGTTCTGTCTAAGCAAAACAAAAGTGTTTTTGTGTTTTTTTTGTTATTTTTTTCATTTTTATTCATACCCCTTAAAATTATTAATTATTTTAGTATTTTTATTATTTTAGTATCAACAAACTACCATGTTCTAGAGCGTTTTAATGCACTACAAACTTAGAACAGCTGATTCAGTGGTTCTTCAGTCAGTTACTCGTCAGGGTTTATTACTAGATGACGTTTAAAGGCTGTAAAGTCATATCAAGTGTTTTTTAAGGTCCAGCAGCCACACTGCAAATCATAATCAAATGATAAAGGAGCTCCACACTGTGGAAAAACCTCAGAGGTCATAGTAAGAAGCCAACATAGACTCTGCACTGAAAGAATGGTGGTGTGAGGATTAGAAATTCATCTTTATCATCTCTAACTCAGTGTCTGACCATCTTTTGTCTCTTGTTTGTTATTTCCAGCCAGAAAAAAACCTGCTGCTTAAATAAAAACTCACTATAAATCAAAATTTGACGTGTCGGAATAATCTGAGGCCTGACTGACATACAGTACCTCTAATCCATCTGCATCTCCCTCACAGTTAACCCTGACATAATTAAACAGACTGCAGTTTCTAACACTCTGTACTCACAGCTAGTTATTTCTGTCTCCTATCACTAACCCATTTTCCCAGAATACTATGGACTAGACCAAGGTAAAGATTGGACCGAACCATGACTCTGGTTGTGTTGTGATGGCTCTTTGGTGGTTGTTGTGACCCTTTTTTACGTTTGCTTGCAATAAATTCAGACTTTATTTCTGTCCCTGTTGATTTGAACCCCTCTGTTGATGTTTGATGTGACAAACTTCTGGTAGCTTCAGCTTTACATGATTCAATAAGAAACTAAAACTGGAACAAATTATTTTCAGTGAAGTCTATCTCAAAAAAAACAACAATAGAGTCCTGCTCAGAGTAACAGGTCCATATAGTTTAACCAGGCAGGTTGACTCAGAGCTTGTTTCTGCAGTGAGAGGGTAGGTTTTAAATAGATGCACACATGAGTATGTTGTGACATTTTAAACCGCTAACAAACAGGGCTCTTCATTATTTAACCACAACGCTGGATTTTTATTTTAAAGCTCAGGCTACATGGGCGACATTCAGATGTAATAATTATGGCCAAGTTTACTGCACAGTTTTATTTAGAGCATCCACTGGCTGTTTATATCATTGTCTCTAAAGGTCGCTCATGTGCTGCACATTTATACAGCAGTTATTATTATAAACTGACATTTATAGCTTCATGTGTGTTATATTCATGTGGACAAAGTCAGGTCAGCAGAGTCAGGCAGAGCAAACCACCAGCTTTCAACAGCCTGCGCTTCACAGACAGTTTTATTTCTCTTTTTTCTTAAAACGAACAATAAAAATGGCGCATTTTTATTTTTACAAGCACAAAAAAACAAAACATTGACTGATCACAGAATGTCTCTTATATTAGCCTGTGAGTTTCACTATTATCCACCTGACTTTATCCATATTCCGTTTGAGTTAACACAGGTTCATGTTCATCTCTACACTGTTACTGGCTGTGTGTGTTACTTGGCATGTGTTGCTGTGGTTTGATGCTGTTGTTGCATGTGGTTGACAGTGAGCTCAGTTTATAAAACCAAGCTTGTCAGAGCAGAAGGTCGGGACATTTAAAACACACTAAACACATTATTCAGCTTGTTGGCACTTTAAATGAACTGAGTCGTATTTAAGTGAAGGAGATTTTCAGCATTTAAAGGCAGAAATAAACTGGGATATGTTAAAGAGCTCTGACAAGCTTGGAAACTGCAGCGTCTGTGTGTGTTTGATCTGAAAGTCTCTGTTCATGTGTGTGTGTCTGTATTTGTGTGTGTATGTTCATGTCTATGTTTGTTGTGTATCCAGCTCGGGACTATGAGATTCAGCGGGATCGGATCGAACTGGGCCGCTGCATCGGTGAGGGTCAGTTTGGAGACGTCCACCAGGGAGTCTACATCAGTCCGGTAACTATTCTATTACTCTGTCCGTAGAGAAACATTTCTAGATTGTGTTCTAGTATCCAGTGTTGTCAGTGTGCATTGGAGACACGTTGCAATCCCTCTCATACAGGAGAACATAAGAACTTTATGAAATGAATGCAGCGTGACAAACTAAATGAAATGCTAAATGTTTGAATGAATAATTCCTGCATCTGTTGCAGGACTCCAGACTTAACTTTTTACATTGGTTGCACTGGTGCACCCAGCATTTTTCATTTACATTCACCAAATTCACTTTCACATTGGTGATTTCTTAGCATGTTATGAAAATGACTGTAAACAAGGATGTGCCGATAATTGTTTTGTACATTTGATCTGTTCTTTGTCATAAGGATGATCTTGGAGTTGGTTATTTAAATATGGCTCTGTTTTTTTGGGCTACATACATTGGTCGGTTACTGATGTGATGCAGAGACTCAGAGTTTAGAGGGGAAGATTGTAATCTAAATGTTTTCTGAAGCTAAAGTTACTGCAGCTCATCCAACCCAGACAGTATGTGACCAAAACCTAGTCTGAAAGGAGTGAAATAAAGCATTTCAGTGTTAGATACCGGGTGAATTTATCTACCTGGACTCGTTTTTGTGCTCTAGATCCCCGAGTTGATTCATAGTAGCCTTAGATCTGAATAAATTTGTTGGTTTAACTCACTGTAGATGCTCCTTTACCTGTTGGGAGTTCCACACAGATTTTGTAGCATTCATTTAAACAATTCTATAGAAAATGTGGATTTTCATATTTAAAGTCATAAAAACGTCTGACCTTATAATGCATGAATGTGTAGATTATGCAGTGTTTTTTTTGTTTTTTTTAAATCTTTGTTGTTTTTTACACTCTTCTTGCAAAATGGCTTTAAAGATGGACATAATAATGATAAGATGGGCTTTCCATTCAATAGCTATGATTAATTAACAATTCTTATTATTTAAATTCACCTGGAGATAACATACACTTTTAATATTATATTTTAATATGACTTGATTTTAGGTGATCCTAATAGAATGACTCTGAGTTTTCTGTCTCTTTTTTAACTATGAGCAGACAGTGAATATGTTTTGTGTTTAAATTCTGCTGCTGCTAATTTTGTATTTATTTCTTACAGGAGAATCCAGCTCTGTCTGTGGCTGTAAAGACGTGTAAAAACTCAACGTCAGACAGCGTCAGAGAAAAGTTCCTCCAGGAAGCTTGTAAGTTCCTTCAGTGTTCTTTATTCACATGGAACCTGGCAGTAGTTACTGAAGAAAAGCCTCTGTAGTAAATATAAACCACATGTGCTGTTTGTGTTTTCTTTAATTCCCTACAGTGACGATGCGTCAGTTTGACCATCCTCACATCGTGAAGCTGATGGGAGTCATCACTGAGAACCCAGTGTGGATCATCATGGAGCTGTGCACTCTGGGAGAGGTAGGACATGATGGGATTTACTTTAAAGTGCTGTTAGATGTGTCAAAAAGATTAAATTAATTTCATCATAAAGAATCTTGTACAATATAAGCCTCATTGTTTTCAGTGTTTGTTTGATAAAACTTAAGATTTATGGAGTAAAAATTAGATTTAAAAACGATTGATTGAGAAATCGGAGTATGAATCGGATTATAAAAATAACATCGATAGTGCAAACACCTGTTTATTTTTTAAAGGATTTTTGCTGTTCTTGCACCATCAAAATGACTTTCATAACTTTCATTTTCCAGTTTTTCTCCTAATACCACAAATACATAACTGTCTGTCATTTTACATTTTGCATTGTTACTTCAGTAGGGCTAGGGTTAGTAGTAGTTCATCACTTACAACAAACTTGACTTAGTGTTTATTGCATAACAGACACAACAAGTGTTTCAAGACAAATAGGTAATGTTTTTATATTTATTCTCAAACTTTGGTTCTGTTTATCAGTCGTCTGTTTTACATGGTCAGAACTGTTGCTCCAGTCCACATGTTTCCAGAGTTCCGGTTGTTTTCTCAGCACAAAGTCAAACATGTTTCTGGTGATGTTGGACTCCACCAGAGTCGCTCCTTTTCTGTACGTGGACAGAAATCAGTACGAGGACGAATCTGAGGGTCGAATCTGCTTTTTGCAGATGATGTGGTTCTGTTGGCTTCAGCTGAATGTGAATTAACCAGGAGGAGAATCAAGTCAACATTCCCTGCTGGAAACTGGTGGATTACTTCCTCTGGGTTGGGGTTGAGTTCCTGCTTCAAGCGAAGGAGTTTCTGTGGATTTTGTCAATGAGCGACGGGGAAAACTGAGCGTGAGGTGAATGGATGAGTTGATGCAGCATCAGCAGTAATGCAGGTGTTGTACTGAACCGTCGTAATAAAGATGGAGCTGAACAGGGAAGGCAAAGCTCTCAATTTACCAGACAATGTACTTTACAACTCTCACCTATGAGCTCTGGGTAGTGACCTAAAGGACAAGGTCACAGATAGGAACGGCTGAATTATTTTTCTTCTGTAGGGCAGCTGAGATCAGAGTTACAGGTTTTCCAGGAGGAGACTCTCAGAACTCACTGGAGATTTTACATATCTCCTCCGGCCTGGGAATACTTCAGGATCCCCAGGAGCAGCTGGAGAACACTGCTGAGGAGAGAATATCTGAAGAAAGTTGCTGCTCTCTCTGATGTTTTTCTCTGTTTTTTTTCTCTCCATAGTTACGATCATTTCTCCAGGTGAGGAAGTACAGTCTGGACCTGGCATCCCTCATCCTGTACTCCTACCAGCTCAGCACGGCTCTGGCTTATCTGGAGAGCAAACGCTTTGTGCACAGGTACTGAATATTCAACATTTAATAAACTATTTATTAACAGCAAGCTCTAAATTCTATCGCAAAGTGGCTGCAGCACCATAATTTGATATATTTTACTGTTCACCAAATAATAATTATTTCCACATAAATGACAGTCAGACATGAAAGAATATTGTTTATTGGGCCAATTACATGAACCCGATGCTGCCACCTGTTGGAGGGAGATATACAGTTAAACTCTAGTGTTCTGTTTAAATCAATACAAATCCTGATCTGGTAAAACTGGCCTTTTATTCTGTTGTGTCCTCTGCAGGGACATCGCAGCCAGAAATGTGTTGGTGTCTACAGTGGACTGTGTGAAGTTGGGAGACTTTGGTCTGTCGCGATACATGGAAGATAGTTCCTATTATAAAGGTAGCTCAGTAATAAATACACACTGTTTTAAAAGCTCCATTATTATTCATATGAACAGAATTGATCCGTTCTCTTCATTCCAGCATCTAAAGGTAAACTGCCTATCAAATGGATGGCTCCAGAATCCATCAACTTCAGACGGTTTACGACAGCCAGTGACGTCTGGATGTTCGGTGAGTTTAAACTGTTGTTGTTTTCTTCAATCTGTATCAGTTGATTTCAGTAGAGTCCGTCTCAATTTTACTCTTCACTTGGTACCTTTAGCTTGATCTCTCACATTAAATGTTCTGTCTTTTGCAGGCGTCTGCATGTGGGAGATTCTGATGTACGGCATCAAGCCTTTCCAGGGCGTGAAGAACAACGACGTGATTGGTCGGATAGAGAACGGCGAGCGCCTGGCGATGCCTCCTCAGTGTCCTCCGACTCTCTACAGCCTGATGACCAAGTGTTGGTCGTATGATCCCAGCAAGAGGCCGCGATTTACCGAACTGAAAACACAACTCAGGTAATAAACAGAGTGTGATTTGACTGTGTGTGTGTCGTGAATGGTTGAAAACGCCTTCATAAAGGAAATTTTTATAATTTTCTATATATGTTTTACTTAAAGCAAGAAGCAAAAACTTTGATTTCTTAGTATTTTGTAAGTGAAAAAACCCCAATGTGGGTTTTTTTTTAGTTAGGAACTTATCCAATAATTCGTCCCTATAACAGCCAAGCTCAGTTTGATGCATAACATTGATTCTAGTCTCAGTTCACACTAAACAACATAGTGTAAATCATGTAGAATCACTATAAATCCCAATGCATGTTTTTTCTGTGCTACTATACATTTACTGGTGTCACTAAAGGAACAGTTTACTGATTTTCTTACACCTTCCAAGCAGCAGGTGTCGCTATCCGTCTGTATTAATCAGAGAGTGAAACAAACAAACAGCTTTTCAGTCAGAAAACAGGAATGATGAGACATTCTTGTTCAGCCACAGACTGGATGATGTTTGTATGGCTTAATTAAAATGTAGCTTTACATTGTGGAAGTGTGAGTCTTGAATTAAGAGTTATTCATTTAAAGTTTGTTGTTTAGATAACATTTCTTTTTTTCATTTTTAATTTAAGTTTTTTACATTCATATCATGCACAGTGTAGTATCTGGAAAGTGAAAAAGAGTTTTCTCATCCACGGAGCCCAAACAAATCTGTCCAAACACTCCACAGACTGTACTTCCTGTTTGGGCTGATGACACTGTGGTTGTCATGGTAATGGATGTGATGATGACGGAGATAAATGAGGAATCACTCCTCGCCTCCTCGTTAAGTGATGCATAGTTGGATGTTACCAGCTTTTCTATCAGGACTAAATATCGGGGCGTGTTGTGATCAGATAAGACGTCACTCCTGGGGATTTCAAAACCTGCTGGGAAACTTGTGGAGTAAAGCTTCACTTAGAACCTCTATATGAGTCAATATCATCTTACTAATAACGGGAAAGCTGCACTTCAAAGATCAGCAACTCAGGCAAAACTAAACAAAATGTTTTAATGCAAATCCAGAACATGTGTGTCAGTCATCAGGTTAAATCAAAGAAAGAAGAAAGACTCTATAAACATGTTCTGTGCTTTATCTCAGTAATTCATGATAATCAGTGGATGCTAACAGATAAGGTTCCAGCACACAGACAGAAAAAACAGCTGCACATAAACAAGTTAACTTAGCTGTTTAAAATTCAGTAAGTTTAAACACTACAATACTAAAATCAAACCTCCTGCTCAGTATTTGCTTATTTCCCCACTAAACCAAAGCAGGTAAAGTCATATTCTAGCTGTAGATGTGAGCTTTTCCCGGACACCATTACTCAACGCTTCATCATCACTGAGACGTGAACAGACCTGCAGCTTTTTGGAAGTGATGCTTCAGCTTCTCCCCTGTTGGGAAATGAAAACACTGGAGTTAAAGTTTCAGATGAAAAACTGAAACTCGATGAAGCTTCACATTAACAGTGTCTGGGCTTGTATCAGGTCTCCGTCCAGTTTCATTTCATTTCTTTATTACATGGCAGCAGTTTTCCTATAAATTCCTTTAAATATTAATACTGGCTTTAAAACATGCTGCGGATTAAGTGCAGCTGTAAAGATTTATTCTTTGCTTCTGTTTATCATCCACATGTTAGAAGCTTAAATGTAAGATGAGCATAGTATTTAGTATTTTCATAAAGAGTTGAAATTAGCTATTTTAAGTTACAGTAACTTTTCATAGAAAGTAATTTTTTAGGTTTCTTCTGGCTGGAAATGACAAAAATAAGCGACAAAAGACAGTAAGACATTGTGTTAGAGACGTTAGTAATGAATTATAACTATTTTAACTGTCTGATCTCAGTTTATAATGAATTAAAACTCTAGAAAATGTACAAATTACTGTAGTGATTTAAAATGTTATAGAAGCTGCATTTCCTCAAAAATTGTTGATAATTCCGGACACAACTTTTTTTTGGACATGCCAATTTTAGTAAAAAAAAAAAAACATTTTTTAAAAACTCTAGATAAAAATTATTAAAACATCTAACACTTTTTTTTTTTTTTACCATCTTTTGTCACTTATTTAAGTAATTTTCAGCCCAAAGGAAGCTGTTTCAAATATAAATTCATGAATTCAAACTTTGGCATGAGTCATTTCCAGCTTAACTGTATGTTTTCATGTTTTTTTGTTCAAACCCTGGTGAAACTAGATGACATTTACATTTTCAGAGTTATTAAACATCTTCATGGAAGCAGAACAGCAGCAGGAAGATTCCATCATTGTTTCCTTGAGCACAGAAACAGGAAAATCGGAGCATGTATTTAACTCCTGTGGTTTTATGAGTTTAAAACCAGCGTGACTCACCTGAAATTCCACCTCAGTTTCTCTGTCAGCGTTTCTCTGATAATTCTGCTCCGTTTCCTTCCAGCTTCACTTTCTGAGCTTCTTTTTTATTGCTGACCTTCTTCACCTTTTCAAACTGTCTGCTGATCTTCACGTCCTGGAGCTCTGCTCATTAGTCGGACACATGTTTGTGGTTTTGTGTTTTACTGGTCTGAGTAAAACAAAGTGTGGAACAGAACATGTGCTTTGGGTGCTAAGAGCATTTATTTAAATGGACTCTATTACACGTTGGCGTGACGGAGAGCTCAGAACCCTCCAGTGTCTTGGAAACCGAGTCAATATTGACCGTGTTCGCTGAGGTTTCTGCCTATTAATAGGAGAAATGAAGCCGTATAAGGTTGTAGCGTTTGGTTTACTTTGGGTCTGGCTGGCTTTTGTATCATAATATCAATTATAGGTCTGAGCTGCCAAATATGCAGCTCTCAGCTCCTACTACAGTTTTCCTAGACGTTGGACCAACATGAGTGTGTGTTTACACTGTGGGCAGCTGCCAGGAGCTGCACATTTCCACAGAACTCAGAGAATGAAGGAAGGAGGGAAAAGCCAGCAGAAGCTCTGTAGCTCTGTTTTCTGATGGTCAGATCAGTTTATCCTGACAGTCTGGGAGGTTTGGTTCAGCTGCTGCAGAGTTGATTCATGTCATCAGGACTTTATCTGTTTAGTGCTGCTGATTTTCTGACCTTCGGTAGCGTCTCAGCTTCAGAGCTTCGTTCTAGTGGCTGCTTTGTTCTCCTAAAGGTTGCTGTTGGATCTGACTTTATTTAAGGTAAAGTATGATCTGCTCTACATGCCTCCTTAGACCTTACTAAGGGTCCTGCTGAACCTCTGAGTTCTGGAGCTGCCTTTCTGTTTGTTTTCCGGGCGTCCTCTTTGATCGTAGAGACTCTGCAGGTTTTTGTTGCTTCTCATTTTTTGCCATCTGCTTTGAAAAATAAGGTGAGATTTAGATTTTTTGAAAGAGAACACTCAGGTTGTCTTCTTCTTGGGCTGCAGTTGAATATTTCTGACTCTCATGTAATCCTAAACCTACATTATTTATCATTCCAGAACGCTGCCTTGAGGATTAATCTAAGTGTGCTATAATAGCTAGTTTACATGTTAAACCCTGATTTGTTCTTCAGTTAACTGCAGCTCCCAGGTGAGAAACTACATGAAGGTAAAGCAGGACGTCATTGAGCAGCTTCAGACTGTACAGTCAGTCTGAGTAAATAAACCAAGGAGGTTTTGTTATTCCAGGTGCTGACGCCGTCACACAGATTCAATCCTGATGTTATTTACTGTCAGACTGGCAGGTTGACTGATGACTGGTGCAGCTGATTTTCTAATAAACTGGAGGTTAAATGTGAAGTTATTCAGGTAAAAACTTTGAGAAAAAGCTGTTTGTTGTTTTTAACTGTTAAACTCTGAACTATTCAGCTGATCTCAGTTTATAGTGAATTAAAACACTCTAGAACATTTTACAGATGACCAGGATGATTTGTTATAGAAGCTGAATTTCCTCGAAAAATGTTAAAAGTTTCATGAATAATTTTGGACATGCAGATTTAGCACAAAAAAACAAAAAAACAAAAACAAAACAGAAAACATAGAAATTGTTAAAAAAAAAACAAAAAAAATAAACATCTTTTGTCACTTTTTTTATGTCTTTTTTTTTTTTTGCCATAACAAAGCTATTAGTCAAATATACATCCAATAGAATTATACATTTCAAATGTAAAGTTGAGTTGAGTTGAGTTGAGATCCCACAGTTGGGAAATTTGCAGATTTATAGCAGCAAACATTTAAGGAATGAAGTAAAAAATAAAATAAACAAATGACATTATTGCACATATCAGTGGTGTTGCACAGATTTTTTTGATAAATAGAAATACTGATAGAGTATTATTATTGCATAGATTGTACAGTAGAAAGACTCAGGAAATAGCATGTATTCTAGTGTATGTAGAATAACAGATATTACACAGTGTTTTTAAGGTGCAAAATATTTATAACTTACATGATATATATGAATTCCTTTTAAATACTCATCAAATTAAAATGCTGTATAAAATGGTAAAAAGAACCATTTAGAACAGTGCAGAAGCTGTGTTTTCTCAAAAATTGGCGACAGTTTGAACTGGCAGTTAAATATGTAGTTATGCTGGTTTAAACTTAGAGCAAAGGCATTGTTGATCAGACAGAGGAGCTGCTTGTTGTTTTTAATTGTTTAACTGTGGATTTGCATCATTTAGCAGGAAATAAAAACTTTTTCTGCAGACAAGAATGTTTAGAAAAAATGTGCAACAGCTAAAAAAAAATACAGAATTGAAAGTGGAGAACTGAGTTTCTGAGCTGATAAAGTAATAAATGAAGGTTTAAATCTGATTATTTCAATGGGATTTTTGACAGTTTTATCAGACTGTTGTCATCAAACTATTTTAATAACTGATTAATCCGTTTGAGTAACTTTTATGAGAAAATAATGTAAAAATTCTCTAATTACAGCCTCTTAAATTTGAATATTGTCTGGTTTCTTTACTCCTCCGCGACAGTAAACTAAATATCTTTAGGTTTTAGACGAAACAAGAAATTTGAGGACGTCATCTTGGGCTTTCGGAAACACTGAGTGGCATTTTACTCCATTTGCTGACATTTTATAGATGGAACAATTAATTGAGAAAGTAACTGAAAGGTTAATTGACAGTTAAAGTAATAATTAGCTGAAGCCTGAGTGTTGGACTGAGTGCAATAAAAACATTGGATCAGCTGATTAGATTAATTAAAGAACTACATTTTAGTTATGAATAGTGAAGTTACTGATGTTCAGTGTGTTATTTAGGTTTCATTGTGTTGATGTTGTGTAGATGAGTGTTGTTGTGTTGTGATGGAAAGAAGTTGGACAGACTCTGACAGCTGCAGACACAAACACTCAGCAGGAGACAACAGAGCAGCAGGCTGATGATGTTTCCACAAATAGATCCTGTTGACTGAAGGATTGTTTCAGGTTTCTGGTCTGGATTCAGGCTTTGGTTTGGTTTCGCTGCAGTTCCACCAGGAATCAGGTCAGTGTGAGTAATTTAATCAGAAAAAACTCAGTGAGGGTTCTTTGTGTGCATGGGTTCAGGGTGTGGAGATGTTTCTTCATCTTTAAATGATTCAGTTTGTTGTTGGGCAACATTAGCCACAGATTTACTGCTTTAGTTGCTGTGAGAGTTTTCCTGCAACCTCAGGAAAGAAATGTGATCAGTGTGAAACGTAACAAACAGGAACTTTTTTTGACCAAATTCTGTGTTTTCTAAAACTAAAATATTGAAATTTCATCCTGGACTTCTGCAGCGTAGACGGAGAGATTTGGTTTTGTTCCTAAAGCTTCCAAACTGTTGACTCCAATAGTTTCATTAGTGTTGTTCGCTGCATGTTTTGGGTTTTCTCTGAGTGTTCTGGGATGAAGAAGAAGCAGCAGTGAGACATTTCATAACTAAATGGAATTAGATTTTCCTCAGACGGGTAGTTTGTGTTTGTGTGAGCTCATTATGCAGGAGGTTCAGCAGCACAGTGATGAAACTCAGAAGAATGTGTTTTAATGAGGTTCTCAGTCAGTTTTCATATTTACAGCAGGAGGCAGAAAACCACTGAAGCAGGCAGTTTGCTGGAGAAGACACTCAAATGCTGTTGAGTTAATGTGCTTTTCTAAGAGTCTACCTGTGGAGGTAAAAGTCAAAAAGTAAAACCTCGTGGTTATATTTACTGGAGCAGGGTGAGTCTGGTGGTTATAGTGTCTTTATAGTTTGTTCAGAATTAAAAAAGTAGGTTCTTTTGGCTTTTTCACTGTGTTTAAAGGATATTTTTCTAGATTAGCCCACTTAAGAACATTTCACACGTTTTCTAAAGTCGACAGAAAGACAGAAACTGTTCTTTTCAACCGTTATTCACTTCATACCTGGACCTGCTGGAAAACAAAACTGTGTGATAATAAACTGTAGAGTCGACTGATTATTAGCCAATTATTGGAGCCAGTATTCAGCCTGCTGTTTAATGAATTAATTTAAAAATTAACCACTTTGGCTCTGATGTGGCCATATCTCTCTTGTCTTGTCACAATTATTAGCCTGTTAACACTGAAGGATAAAACATAAATTGATGCATTACGGTGTTTTTCTACATTTCATGTTCATTTTTGTAATTGTACAAGAACTGACAGCAGCAGCATCAGCCCTGTGTATGTATTTATCATGACAGCAGAAACAGATAAAAAACCCTTTCTGTGCTACATAATCTTGTTTTTTTTCTTCCAGCACTATCTTAGAGGAGGAGAAGGTCCAGCAGAAGGAGAGGAACCGGATGGAGATGAGGAGGCAGGTCACTGTTTCATGGGACTCTGGAGGTTCTGATGAAGCTCCACCTAAAGTAAGACATAACTGAAGCGTGTTTGTATGAATGAGACTAAAACCTGGTGTGTTTGCAGTGAGATGCCTGATCAGGCCAGCTTTGTTGTTCTGATGTTAATTTGGTGTTAGATACTCATCATAAGTTTTACTTTCATGAAACTTTTGCGTTTTCAGTTTTTCTTGATGTCAAAAAGGGGATGATCACTGAGGTCTGACTGAGTGAAGATGCTGTGCTGAACTGCATCACATTTAGCAAACATTCAGTCATTAACAGACATGAGTGGAGCAAAAATATTAGGACTAAATCTATATATTAAATATAACACAGTTCAGTATGACCTCAACAATAAACAGAATTACCACCATTTGGACAAAAACTGTAAAAGCTTCATAAAGTAGAATTTATGGCAGAGCTGTTGCATTAAAATACATCACATTTGACATGTTTGTCTAACAAAGTGGTCAGTATGTGTTTATCTGGTCAGGGATTTTCCTGCATTGAAGAAATTTTTAGCAACTTTAGGAACAAAAATCAGAAAATGAAAATTGCACTTATTAAAAAAAATTTATCCAGTTTTGTTAATTGGGGTTTAATTTCCTCAAGCCTAATATATTTTTGTCAGAAATAGCAGGAGAAATGAGCAGATTTCTGTCGTATAACACAGATTCATTGCTTCACTGTTTGTATACCATTAATGCTGACTGTTGTTCTCGTTCTGAGGCAGGAGAAACCCCGTCATTGTCGTTTCTAAGTGGCCGCCATTAACTTTGTTGTTAACAGTAACTTACTTGATATGTTTCCTCAAAGTTTCTGCAGGATTCTTGCGACATGTTTGGTTAAATTATAGCTAAAGTCAGAACAAACAGATGTCAGATTGTTTGTTCTCTTCAATCCAGACTTTTCTACAAGCTCAGTCTCATATTATGGGGAAAAAATCCCCCTACAAAATTCTCTCAAAGAAATGTGCAAACGGTCAGAAAATATGACAACAAAGTCATATTTATGTCACATCTTTAGGTGTTTTGTCAGCTTGTGCAGATAACAAACTTATGACTATAATGACGATCTCTGTCCACTAAATCCTACTAAAAATGATCAACTGGAGCAAGATAAATAGAAAGCTGCTGTTTCTGCTCCTTTTTCATCACATAAACTGCTGCCTTTAAATGTGCTCACAAGCTGGACGTCCTAAATGATGTGTTTTTACAGATATAACAGAGCTTGTTACCCTGTTCCTCCCCCACCCTTCAGCTTGTTGCCCCAGCTGCTGCCTGCTTCAGCCTTACTAACTGCCCCCGATGCCCCGCTGTCTGCATCTGTTAGCTGCTTCTGTTGGTTACAACTGATGCCATTTGTCTTGAACAGGAGCTCAGGAGTGTGACAGATGTGTGTTTGAAGTTTTCTTTGCTCCTGCGACATTTTTCCTCACTGTTGGCTCATTTTTCACTACAATATAAAGTCCTGTACCTCTATGAAAACAGAACAACCATAAAAATGCTTATAACTAGGGGTGGGAATCACAGGGTACCTCACGATACGTTACGTGATACATGGCTCAGATATCGATACTATCGCCATATATCGATAATTGATATATTGCAAGGCAATCACATAACAACACATCGTGTAACAAGTGGCGAGGAAGGAAGATGCTTGAGCCAGAGCTTTTGTCTGTCCCTTGTGGGTGTTTATATTTGCACCCACACTTGAACACCAACACACAAACAGTAACAGGAAGCCATCAACCCTGCTACCCTTCTCACTCATGGTAGCAAAAACATTAATAAAATCCCATAATGCATTGCAGCACAACAGTCCCGTGTTAGCAACCGGCTCTGCAATCGCTACAATATCTATAATGTATAGTCTTTGTCCAGCTTGCTTGTTCCCTCAATATTGCGAAAGCCGAAATGGGTCCACACTTTGGACTTAAACGTGGATGGGGCGTCTCTTACGGTAGCGTTGCTGTCCTCCATTATACCTGTACAAACGCTTCTTCAGCCAATTCATTTCCGCTCAAGTCTCCCTCATTCATGTGATAAACGCCACCGTGTGGAGTCATTAAGTAGTGACGCTGGAGAAATGACAGCTGGCAGGGGAATCTGGCAGGGTTTAGAGTGCCTTATTAGAGCGCCTTATTATATTAATTAAAGTATCGATATTTGGAGCCAGCGTATCGATACTCATATCGCACGAGGAGGGACGACGATACATCACTGTATCAATATTTTGTCCCACCCCTACTTATAACTTATAATGCCATAAATTGTAGTGCCCACAGTGTCATAACAGAACACATGTTGTCTCCTCATACTGTAGATATTGAACTATTTTCATGTTTCCAGCCTCTCCAGACTTTTTCTCTCTACTCTGCTGGTGAAAGATGTTTCACCATGCTGAATGTATCTTCCAACAACTTGCTCCTCTGTTTACTGTTTCTGAGCCATGCTGCATTTATTTTATTGATCCAGTTTGATTTTCCTCTAAATTTCTCAAATCATTTTCAGTTATTATCTCTGTAAACACTGCCTGCAGTTCAACTGAAAACTCCCTGATATTTTGTCACGTGGCTGTTGGTCACAACTGAGTCAGTCACGACTTCTTGGTTATTTCAAGAAGCGCAGGATTTTTAGTTTTTCACAGACTGTCGAGAAATAAGTTCATTTTGGGAAGATTCCTGACTAAGACATGTAGAATAAAGAGATTTTAATGAAATATCCTATTTTTAAACATTCACTTAGTTAATTTTCCTGACAGAACCGCACATGATGAGTTCAAGGACTGTCAGAAAGTTGAAAATCCAACCATTTTTTTCAGTTTTTACAGTTTCCTTCTGTGATAAAGTAGAATTTTGACATTTTTTAAAAGATTACATGCATTTTAAACCTCCCAGTGTGTTTCAGGGTTCAGAAGCTATCAGTTGTGCTTTTTTATTTCCTTTCATTGTCAACAAAAGGAATTAAAATGCTTCTTCTGGAAGCAGCAACACGACTGGTTCAGATGTGATTCGCTGGATGTTTTGGGCTTCAGTCGTGAATATTTCTGTCTCCTCTTTACCTTGAATGTCTTTACCTTTCTATTCTACCTGTCCGTCCTCCAACTGTGTGTTTGTGTTGCAGCCCAGCCTCCGCCCCTCCCTGCTGCCCACCTTCACTATGGATTCTGTTTCTCCTCCACATCATCATCATCATCACTGCCATCCAAACCATCGCTTTGCCTCACAGCTTTGCCTCTGCTCTGGAAACCCTCATCCTTCATCTCCTCTGAGCTGTCACTTCTCCTCCTCTTCCTGTCATCATCATCATCCTCCTCTACCAAACATCAGCTTCTACAGCAGCTCTTTGTCTCAGTATAATCCTGAATGTAAACCCTCCCTGCTGCTTCAGTCTAACATCTATCCAGACAAACACACCACCAGTCCTCCCACTAACACCTTCCACCTCCCTCCAGTTCTGTCCCAGTCCAGTCCGACACTCAGCTTTCTGCCCTCCAACGTTTGTCCACACACCCTCCAGAACATCACTTCTAATCCTAAAGCTCTGCTGCTGCCCAGCTTTCACTCTGATCCCAGTAATCCCAGTAGCCCACTCTGTCCTGACTCTGCCCCCCTGGTCCTCCCACCTCCTTCAGCCTTCACTAACCCTCCCTCCATGACGTCCAGCCTCCCTGTAGCCCCCCACCCAGCTCCCTCCATCTGCTCCTCCCAGAGACCCCTGAAGGCAGGTGGTGAAACTGCACCGAAGCTTTATTCTGACAACAAACTGCATCCAGATCAAAAAACGTTGCAACATTCCTGTTAGTAGAGCCTCTGATAAATAACCAGGAAGGATTCATCTTTTGTAGTGTGAAATATTAAAAAATAAATAGGAAGCATTCAGAAAGACAACCTTATTTATTGTTTGTTAAGAGTTTAATACTAAATGTGTGTTTTAATGCTTACAAAAACAACAACAATCATTTTCAACAGCACAGAGAGAAATCAGTCCTGCAAATTAACTTTACTACTGTGGAAAAGGTTTTATTATTGGACCATTTGCTCAGACAAAAATAATGTTTTCAGGCCCTTATAAGTTCAATTTACTTGTTTCTTCTCCATGGCTTCACTCACCCCCCTTGTCTACTTCTATACTTCCATTTGTGTAGTTTAATCTTTTAAATCACCAAGTATATATTTGCAGCCATGATTTTAAATTTAGGAAACATATTTGTGTTTTTAGAACAATGTTATGTGTGGTGGACCTTTCATTTTTACAGCCAAAATTACTCAAATAAGGAAGTTGCAACTTTTTTTTAGATCAGTTTTCTTTTAATCACTAAACTCCAACCTTTGAACCATTAATCATAATTTACTGTGGTGGTTTCTTTTCAGCGTAACCTAATAACGTGTACTATCACTGTGTTTATGTGTTTCCTGGCTGCATGTGTTTTTTCCTGCTGTTGAAACGTCCTCTGTGATTGAAAGTGTCGTCGGATTATTGCTCCTATTTCTGTCCTGTTCAGATGCCTGTGATGAATCCTAAATCCTCTGGACTAACAGTCTGACTCATACAACACATGGGACCTTTATAATAGATCACAAGCTTAAAAAACCAAATACTCCCACAAAAAACCTCTTTTAAACCTTTTAAATGTCACTGGATCGTAAATTTGGCTTTACATGTAGTTAATTAGATCATGTTCATTTATTTCATGAACTACTGAACTTTTAAGAATGTGTGAAGTGTTGGATTAGGACAGTTACTATAAATACATAAAGAGGAGTGTAAAGGTGTTTATTCTGACCCAACATTCAGATCCATGACTCATTTTGACTTATAGTGAATTTTTATTTCTTCTGGCTGGAAATGATGTAAACAATTGACAAAAACTGGCATAAGACATTGTGTTAGAGATGTTAGATTTTAACTTCTTATATATTTAGTTCACATTCTTACCAAAAATTGCCATGTCCATTGATATCATCACAAATATTTTGAGAAAATACAGCTTCTATTCATTTTCAGACGGTCCTTGTAATTTCTAGAACGTCCTAATACGCTATAAATTGAGAACAGCTGATATAGCAGATCTCTAAGCTTGTCTACCCTTTGCAAAACACTCAACCAAAATGGTGAAGAAATGGTTAAAAGAATAATATTGTAGATGAAACAGAGTCCAGAACTAAATCTGTGGAGGAACATTTCCAGTCAAATAAACATTTACTATAAATTAAAATCGAACATGGCTATGAATAATTTGAGGCTTAACGGTATTATTTATAAGGATGTGTTAAGTGTTAGATTTAGACAGTTACTATGAATATAAAAAGAGTCGGTTTAAAGGTCTGTTTATGTTAACAGCTGACTTTCTGTCACCTTGAGTTCACTGTTGGGTTCTGTTAGTAGTAAAACTGTTCATACAGGCTAGTTTTTGTGGTTAACTCAGTTTCTGGGATGAAAGTTGAGTCTTCTGTCTTCACCCACCAACATTTCCAATTCATGGAAACAATTGAATCTCTGAAAGTTGTTTATAGTTGCTTATAAATATAAAAAATACAGTTACAGTTCTGGTACTGAGTCCATGTACTCTTAATTATACTGTAAACTGCTTTAAGTTTCTTTATGGAGTTATTCCATCAGATTACATGTTTCTAACAATCTCGCAGTGACAGGTTAATTTAACGAAAAGTGCAAATCGTTCTGCCCTGAAATCATTTTTAAAACAATCTGTTTAAATGCTGAAGAAAATGAAGCGTTTTGTCTGGTATCATTAAAGCTGAGCTGCTGTGGAGACTAGAAGCTTCTCTGTGCACATCCGCTAATGTATGTGAGGCGTTTAGGGAACACTGGGAGATGTTTCATATGCTAAACCATTTTTCATTTGGTCGTTAATTCTTAAATTTAAATATTCATCCAAAAGTCTTCATGTAGTAACTGATCCTAGTGTGAAAGTTCTGTCTGATCGACCTCCAGTCTGTATGTCTGTCTTTTTGTTTTTAATCTGATTATTCCAGGGAAAGTGAATCTGCTCAGTGCAGATTCAACCTTCCCAGTTATGGTTTTGTAGCATGTTGACCGACATGCTGAACGTTTCTGTCTGACCATTTGAAGCTCGTCTCGTCTTCAGTGTCTCTGTCTTGTCTGCTTCTCTTTGTCTTTTCTTTCTCCCTTCCTGTGTTTTCCTTCCTTGTCTTTCTTTGCTGTGTCTTTGTCTTGCTGTCGGAGGTGTGGTCCAGAGAAAGCTACTATGACAGACTTTGGAAGGTAGAAGTTCAACCATGCTGTGTAGAAAAGAGAAAGTGTTCTTCTGAGAGGGAAACAGTTCATCAACCTTCAGCAGCTTCATCTCAACCAGCCGACAGAAGATCAACTCTGTTGCTTCACCAAACACTTCTGTTTTCACTGTGACCAGAGACAGAAAAGGATCAAAGCTCTCAGACTGAACTGTGATCCTTTGACCAGCTTGAATTTAACTATTAAATGCTTCACATTAGGAATCCCTGATTAGTAATATTTTACACGTTTTTCTGGTCAGCAGCAGTAAAACTGACAGTTTGCTAGAAATGGAAGTGTTTGGTGAACAGCAGCTCTCTGTGTTTAAATCTGCATCACATCTAACCAGCAGCCAACCAGTATAACTCAGCTCTACACCAGTAATCCATGTTTTAACAGGACCAGTAGTTAGATCCAGTTGAACTAACAGCTTGCTGGACTTGCGGCCCAGTGGGTGGTCCCTGTTCTGATTGACAGCTAACCTGGCCACACAAACAGCTCCTGGGTTTGTGTGTTGATTGTCTGAATGACTCCCGTCTTGTAATGTTTCATCATTTAGAAGGAAGATGATCCAACATGCTAACAGTGTTTTTATCCCTCTCTGTCTGTGTGTCTGTAGCCCAGTAGACCCGGTTATCCCAGTCCTCGGTCCAGTGAAGGTTTCTACCCCAGTCCTCAGCATCCTGGACACTACCAGGTAGACAAATTACACCAGCTAGATCCTGCTAGTGGGGGAAATTACAAATACAAATGTTAAATGGTTATGTAAAGCTGGTTCAGAAACATCACAGCACCAAGTTTGTTGCCAAAATCATAAAAACACATTCTAAAATTTCTAACCTATTACAAACTAACATGTCAAAAAAAAATCCAAGTTTACTGCAGTAAAGGCAGCAACAAGTCCGATTAAAGAGACTCCCCAATAATGAATATAAACTGGATTTGGATAAAAAAAGAGCTGAAGTTCAGTTTGTTGCTTCCAGCTGTTTGTAGGAGTTTTTCCTCTGAGTTTATTAAACGCCAGCAGGATCCACATTAGTGTCCCTACATAGAGAGAATTGTATGCATAAATGCACTTGGTACAACAGAAGTAACTTTATTATTTTACTAATAATTATAAATGATTCCCAACATGGAGACAGGATGGATGAGGATCTAACAGCAGGTCACATTGTGGACTTTAGTTCATCTCAGACAGGTGAGCTTCACACAGTCAGTTTATGTATTAGTTGCACAGTGTACGCTAGGTTGGAGCTCCATCACACCTGATGGGATGTTTTTATTCTACTATTAATAAAGTAGTTAGATTATCATCACATGTGGACAAAATTGTCAGTGTTTAGGAAAATGTAAATAAAAGAGGTTAGTAGTTATTTTGACTTTGTCTTAAAAACAGAATGACGTCACTTCAACAGATTGCTGAAGCCAGTGATGTTACAGATCCCATGTTTTCAGGGACCTGTAGAGGCTTTCTGTTTATGCAGATGAAAGAGAACTGATATAAGACAAACATGTCTCTGTCCTCCCAGATGGCGGGCTATCCAGGCCCTCACACTCTGCCCTCGGTGCCCAGCGCCCTGTACCCTCCACCAGCCGCCATGATGGACACACACCACGCTCACACTCACCCCCGACACCACGTGCACACTCACTCACATGTACAGCACCTTCAGCCACATGGACCGGACATGGCTCTGTGGGGATCTGCAATGGAGGTAAGAGGCCAGGTTATACTGACGCACACACACCTACACACTGGCACACATTGAAACACACAGAAATATGTTGTTGGAGATGAGCATTAAATATCAGTCACACTTTATATTAGCATTAAAAATAATACAAAACTCTTCATTGTCAAAAGCTTGCATCTGCAACAAATTTCTTCTGATAAAAGTGGTAAAAATATTATTTAGGTCTTTTTTTAAATTCTGGACATTAATGTTGCTTCACAGGTTTTTATTAAATCTGTCCACCAGGTAAAATTGTCTTTGTTAAGATTGACAGTTGACTGTTAACAAACTGAGCACACGATCAAAAACATGACGTCCTGTTTAATGACTCCAGTCCGCAGATGAACCTAAAAACTGTTTTTTTTCCAGGTGAAATAAGTTTGTGTATTTTCTGCTACAGTCCACAGCCGCTGACTTTATTTTCAGTTTGTGTTCGTCATCATCTCAGTTCAGCATCTCATCAGTCTGGTGTTCATGTCTGTCTGTCCGTGTGCACGTTTCCCTCCATGTGGTTGTGTTGGTGTGCACGTCTGTTCTGCTGCGCTTGTCTTTTGTTGCGCATTGTGTGTTTGTGTGTGTGTGTAGGACGGTGCAGTAGACTTGCAGCAGTGTGTAGAACAGCAGTGCCTGTTAATGGAGGAACAGCTGATGATACAGCAGCAGCAGATGGAGGAGGATCAGAGGTGGCTGGAGCAGGAGGAGAGGCTGCTGGTAACACACAGCACACACAGTGTAAATATACAAATACTCAACAACATTACTGCCTTCATACTGCCTCTGTGTTTAGGCAGAATTTACACAACTGGAATTCAAATCAGTTTGGATTTTAGAGGAAAAAGCATGAAGTTTTGCTGCCAGATTTTGAAATAGAAAAACATAGTTTGTATATTTTGCCACTTTAAAACTAGTTTCATCCTTAAATCAGCACAAATATCATAAAACAGCAAAGTGTCTCTTTATAATCATGAACATTTCTACGTAGAATAAAGAGAAGTAGCTGCATTTCTGGAGCTCTCATGCCTTTTTGTTGGTGGGTTTATTTTTGGGTTGTTTTGTGATGTGCATGCTGAATTGTGTTCACTTGCTGTCTTGCTATTTGTGTTTTAAGTGTGTTTTAAGTTGCTATGTGCATGTGGTCATATTTCTGTATTCAGAAATACATTTTTTAGGTTCATCACAGTATCGATACACTTAAACTGAGACTTTACTGAAAACTGATCATGATGCTTATAAAAAATGTGAAGCGTCACGTTAAGATGCTGTCAAATTATCATAAAGCAGCGTCTGAAAGGGGCTCAACTTTTTAATAAATAGTAATCTGGCTTCATGTCTGCTGTCTTTGAGGTAAATATCCTCAGTCTGTCTAAACTTTCATGGTGACTGATGTCAAACAATCAGTTAAGGTGGAATCAACAGAGTTATAAATTAAATATATATATATCATAGGGCTGTATCTACATACTGTTTTGCCCTTTAACTATGTACTCTGAGCTGGTATATGTGTGAGGTTCTTCCCAAATTAATTCCTTTTGGAGCTTCAGCAGTAATTAGTTAAAAGAGATGAACTAACTACAGTATCTCTGGCTGCAGTGTGAGCAGAGACTTTTAAAACTGGATGTTGGACTCTTCAGTAGAACTTGAAAGGCTCATTGATTCACCCATAAACATTTAGTATTAAAGGAAGATTTTAGGATTTAGGAAAATTCTGTTTTAAGAGAATGAACATGTCTTCTTTTGACCAAAACTTGCGTACTGTTTTTACCGACATCGAGACAGGAAATGCTTGCGTCTCCCTTTTTTTTCTTTTTTTTTCTGCTGATTCCATTTTCCTAAATAATACTTCAAGTATTGCACCGTAGTTGTACTTGCTTGTATTCTTACTGTTTAATACTGTAGTGACTCGAGGAGGCAGGAACATCCATGCTGGCAAACAGAAAGCACTGTGGGAGTTTAGCTAGTCAAGGAGCACTGTGACAAAGACTACAGTAGAATATCTAATGCTCATTTTCATGGCTTTTCTGTCACCTTCTCGGGATCTTAGGATCTGGCTCAGGGGATGAGTTTAAGTTATTCTATAGTAGTTTTTCTCCTGGCTTTTTCTGGTAAACCTCTGGTGCACACAGATGAACGAACACTGCTCCTCTGAGAGATCTAGTATCTGTTATTTCTGATAGAAAACTCCAGTGACAGAAAGGCAAAGTTGGCAGGAGAGAATAACATTTTCCTGTATGAATCATTTTTCTGTGAGCAGTGATTGAAGGAGCTGTCTGGATCCTTTTTGGCTCAAGGATTTTATCGTGCTCATTTTTGTGGCTTTTTTCGAACCTCTTAAGATCTTAGGATCTGGCTCGGGGACTAATTTTAAAGTTATTCTATGGTAGTTTCATTGTGACTAGAGGTCAACTTGGCACCACTTTCTGTTTTCTGGTAAATCTCTGGTGCACAAAGATAAACAAACAGCATTTAAACTCCTCTGAGATCCACTGTTTCTGATAGAAAACCTCAGTGACAGAAGGACAAAGTTGGCAGGAGGGAGGAGCATTTTCCTGCAGGAAGCATTTTTCTGTGAGCAGTGATTGAAGGAGCTGTCTGGAACTTTTCTGGCTCGAGGATTTTATTGTGCATGTTTGTGTGAGAGAGAGTTTGTAGGCAGGTGTGGCCTGTGTGAATTCCAGGCTAATGATAGGCTTACAGAGTCTGACAGTCTGTCTTTGACCCAAACCATTAACTGACAACACACAAGATTACTGAAAAGCTGAGGAGGCGTTCACTCTGTGTGTGTGTGTGTGTGTGTGTGTGTGTGTGTGTGTGTGTGTGTGTGTGTGTGTGTGTGTGTGTGTGTGTGTGTGTGTGTGTGTGTGTGTGTGTGTGTGTGTGAGAGAGAGAGAAAGTGTGTGTTTAGGCTGGTTTTTATAACACTGTCACTTCAGGGAGGAGAAGGCAGAAGGTTTTTTTTAAAAGCAGGGAAGACATGCTGCACTACTGACGGCTGGTTGGCAGCGTTGCTTCATCCTCCTCAGATATAAGTGAGCTGGAGGCAGGAAGCTGAGTTCAATCTGAACTCTTCACTCGATTCAGGAAAACATTCAGACAGAGCTGTAAGATCAGGAGATAGCAGCGGAGACAAAACACCTCACACAAGTC
>OMNN01004567.1:7857-18745 GCA_900302755.1 Chromis chromis
GGACATTTTACAGGCTAGTTCTGCTTTATATTCATACTGGATCTGGTTTATATGACTCACTTTACTAATTTTATGCACAACAATAATAAAAACATCACTAATGAATTCACTGTAGGCCTTGGAGAGACCTTGAAGAATAACTTTATTTAAACAGCAGGCTTTGAAGATGAGGTTTTGCATGTGTTGGGATCTTCAAATTAAAGCGAGATTTGTGTTCTAAAATGACAGTTGTTTAAATTAGCGTGGTATTTTATTTCATTCAGGTTAATTAAAGTCGCTGAGGGAAACAAATCACGCCTAGGGAAAGTCCCATTTCGGTCCTAGATGTGCTGTCCCACTCTCTGTGTCTCAGAGAAATGGGTCAGTAGCGATTGGAGATGATGATGATAATAATAAAAAACCCTGCCGTCCTTCCTTCATGTCCCCTCGGTGGCAGACGGAGCTCGCAGATTATGCACCAATTACAGCAGTACAGAGGGCGTTAATAGGGTTTGAAGGGATTTACACGGTGCTGTCCAGTCAAATGCTGCATGCTTTGGGAATGACATCATTTTGATCACCTCACATACCGGCTGAACCCCCTCCTCCTCCCCGTCCTAACTCACTCAGAAGCCCGTGTACCTGCGGTTGTCCCGTGTCTCACCGGACTCCACGCGTCACGGCGCATTTCTCGTCTGATAGGCGGACATCCACAGCGCCTCCCTCCCTCCCAACCCGTCTCTCTCTCTCTCTTACCCCTCTCCCCATCGCTCGTGTTTACTATAGGTGAGATATGGTCGTATAAATTCCTGAGTGTGCGCAGATCGCGTCCTCAGAGGGGGAATGGAAAAGGAGGAGCAGGAAAACAAGCGAATCAAGGGAGCGGGGCTGTAGATGTGTTTACTGTTCGGTGGATTTAACGCAGAGATTTAACAGAGCCACTGATCACTGGATGCAGAGGAGAAGAAGAAGGAGGTGGAGGGAGATTGTGGATGCTGGCAAACCCGGAGAGGAAGAATCATTAGCTGGTTGTTGTTAGAATACATCTTCAACCAAAGTGGAATAAGCTTTTGCAATTAGCAGCGATGGACTCCAGCTGTCGGCACTGAGGTAGGAATCGTTAGATTGACAGTGGTGGTGGAAAAACAGCAGGTAGACTGGAGGAGAAAACAGCTGGTTCAGGCACAGAATTACGCAGCCTGTCGTTTATTTAATCTAATGTAAACTGCCATCGTAGTGTTTGATTGTAACTTGAGTGTTGTCAGTGATGCTCCACTGATGCACCGGATCCTCAGACTGCAGGAGGTGCAGGGAGAGGCGATGATGCGCCTCCGATACATCCACGACGCACTGGCCTGGAACCGAGCGTAGCCTGCTCCTGCAGCTCCCGCAGCTGATACCTCGAAATAAATAAAGTGGGAAGGCGAGCAGGACTATTAGGAGACGGGATCAGTCGGATGTGAATGATGTGTACACCAGATGTGTCTCAGTGGTTGGGTTTCTCTCTGCAGAAAATTATAATGAGGATATTTTTTCTCTCCAGACTTTATGGTTGTGTCTCGGGTTAATGAAATCTCCAGGCTGCCTGTCTTGTTCTGGACTATCAGTATGGTTAATCTATAGATGGGTAAATGTAGCTAGAGTACATAATAGTGGGCTGAGGGCTCATACATCAGATGCCAGGTACACTACTTAAAGTGGCAGAATCAATCACATGAGGATGGTTGATAAATGTAGATACAATTAGACTCATTTCACTCAGATTGACCTTCAAACTGACGGATACGTGCACGTCACTGTGACTAAATGATCTTGAAATCCCAAGTTTGGGATTTACTCCAAGAAAACACAAGTATGTTTTGTCTTGTTTACTGTTTAACAACATGATGATGCTTGTACTGTGAAGGAGTCTGATTTGTATCAGTTTACTGAGCAGATAAAACCTGTCACCTCTTAGTCTTTCTTGTCAGAGACGGAGGAGAAAGAATGGATCACTTCAAAAGGCTCTGACAAGAAATAATGCATTTTCATTCTCCGCTGAGCGTGCACACGCTGCTGTCCTTGGAGAAATGTAAAGCTTTGAAGACGCCTGCAGAATTCTCTCGTTATTCTGTCAGCCATCATGTAATCTCATTCATTTTAATATACCGGTGACATCGCTCGAGTAGGATGTAAATAACCAGCTGTGGCACCATTCGGCCTAGTTTAGTTAATCATCAACGTGCTCAACCAAAAGAAATGCAATACTACATATGCTATATTTTGAAACATGTAAGGAAATGACTTAATTTAGGTGGTCTGATGTTGTCGCACCTGAGGTTGTAAATGTAGCCTAAGAGAGGGGTTCTCGTTTTATTTGCTGCACTTAATTGAAGCCAGTGCTGACGTGAGGCGTTCTCAGATTTATGGTCCAGACGGGACGCTCTTTTGTCCCTTATCCACACATCCTGACTCATGTTTCACATTCTTATATTTGATATCTTGAGACATACATCATAACTAATCGGGTACTGTCAGTGTGCTAACCACCTGGTACACGAAGAATGATAACTCTCACCTTCACCTGTATCTGTCAGATAAAAAATAGATTACTTCTGTGTTGTGAAAAAATGACTCGTGTTCTTGATTGTGTGAAATCTTGTGCAGTGAAAATTATCTTGAAGGCTGATGAGGAATTACATTTAAAACAGGAATCAGTGTGATTTGAGCAAGCATAGAAACTGTATACAAAATATGTAGAAAATATTCATTTCTGTGATGTTGATCACAGTTTGAGGGGTGTGTGCCTTATCTGCCTGCATTTAGAGATAGTCAGAGCTGCTTGGATCAGACTTGGGCCTTTTGGGGTACAAAGCAGCCTCTTATGATATGTTTTACTGATAATAGGCCTAAATATTGATAACACACACCTAGAAGCTCATTATTAAGTTATTCAGCCTTTATTAGTAACTTTCAGAGGGAATAGATTGATTTTAACTTCATTTCTCTCTCTTTGGTCTCATCCAGGCTCCCAGTTCTCCAGTCTTTCTGATGACCATAGTCCCTCATGGCGCTCATCCATGAACCTCGTGCCCCTTCACCTTCTCTCTCCGGCTTCAGCACTCCCCTCTCCGATCCCCCATCCTTTCGCCGCCTCGATGCCGAAACACCCTGCACCCCGGAAATGGACCTGACCCCAACCCAGTGTGTCCTTCGCAACGTCCTCTCCATAGACACCGGAGGTGCAGTGGAGCCCGGGGGCGGAGGAGGAGGAGAGGGACAGACTGCCGGACACAACCAGACGCCCAGCGAGGAACAACAGGAGCACTTTGCCAACAGCGTCCTGAAGCTCCACGAGCACGATGGGAATCCTGGACGGACGGAAGGAGAGGGGCAGGAGGCGGACAGCAGCGTGGTCAGGAGCCAGGCGGATGACGCCAGGTTACAGTGCCAGTCCACGGGAGGGGGAGGAGGGTTTCTCGAGGGGTTGTTTGGGTGTCTGCGGCCTGTCTGGACTATGATTGGCAAAGCTTATTCCACAGAGCACAAGCACGACCTGGACGGTAAGTCTAGCAGCCAGATTCATTTCAGTATCAAGTGCACACACAAACGCATCTATGTAGACACTGCAATCAATGGTTGCTTTTATTTTTCCAATAAAAGCAACCACTGGCTGCCATTTAATTCCAGCGTGAAGCTTTGATATGCTAATTAAATGATCTTATCCCCCAGTTTAATTACATTAAACAGTTGGGAGAAAAATTGCTCTTACAAAGGCCACGTTGTAAACAAACACTTTCCTTGACATGAACGAGCTGCAGCCAGAGAAGGAGACTCTATCAAAGCTGCAGAGGGCTTATGCTCCCCTGATATTTTCCCCCCACAATCCATGCGCCTGCTTGTGCCCACCTCCCACTACCACCCCCCCAGTCAAACTAGCTCCCTGTGACGCTGTGTTGTTTATGTCTGCAGCCACTACAATAGCGCAGGGCTCCCCTGAGACCCCTCTGCCAAATCTGCTTCATGAATTATGCATGGCCACGCTCTGACCCTGCGCCTCTCATCTCTATTAAGGCAAAACCTGACACACACGCACACAAATGTGAGCGTGCACCCAAAGGATGAATACACACATCCACATATAGAAACACTTAATATCTTGCACTGACATGAACACATAAAGTCAGATAGATGCCAAATGAAAACTTGATAAAAAAATAAACACAGCGTCACACATCAGGCTTGAAGGTGGCAGTTTTATACCTCTTCTTGTCTTTACTGCCTTCTGATATTTTATCACCCGTTTGACTTCCACATCTCCCCTCTACTCCCCTCCTCCCTCCATCTCTCATTGTCTCCCTTCCTCTCCTTTTCATCCTGTGCTGTTATCACTCCCAGCCCATCTGCACCTCGCTGCTCCCCTCCTCTGTGCGCCATCACAGGGAGTCACATACACTGATGAGAGCAAAACGGATATTATAAAAGTGAAATAAATAGGGCTTTTTCAACAGAGTGCCTGCCTCCCATTCAACAATGCCCTATTCTTAAGCTTTGACTGCATGGAACAATGTACCTCAATAGAAAGCAGAAAAAAATTGCTGGTCCTTCATTGATTCTGAAGGACTGTGGGATGTCTGGTGATGTGCTAAATTTCCTCAATTTTTTTCATATCAAACAAAGCAGACGCGGTGTATCAGATGTGGCCTTTATATGTCTTTATTGTGGAAAATCTGAGGGCCTCATTAGAGACAGAGCCCTCAATCAATCACTGGAGAGCATTAATCATTCATATCATCCTTATTAATATGATAAATGTGTCTGAATCCTCTCTGCCCAGGTTAGGAACAGCAGCAGAGTAGGCTGTATATTTTCTCTGTATTAACAGTCTGTCTTCAGCCACATGGACCCCTGCTGACCCGTGGGGAATCCCCCTCCCGTCTCTTCTCGTTACACGCACACAGTAACAGTAACCATCACCAGTACTACCCCTCCACCTCCCTATTCACCGTGCTGCATCCACATTAGGCTTTCAAATCCCCTCCCTCCTCCAACCCCCTTCCTGAGCGTCGGACCCCTGTTTTGCGTCAGCCCCACAATGGCACTAAGCAGGATTTAGGAGGCTGAGGGAGAATTACCCACAGGAGATTAGAGCTCCCTGTCTGTCTGCCTGCACACCCCAGTCTTAGGTTAAGGTGAGGTTCAACTGCAAAACAAGATATCAACAAGGGTTCCGTGTTGAGGCTTTCAGAAGATTTTACTGTCACAGATTTAACCTTTCGTTGCTGTATGATACCACCAGCTACCCAGCTACTAGCTTTGGTTTTACATAGGCGTGTCTGTATTTTGTGGTGTCTATACCACACATATATATATATATATATATATATATATATATAGTCATTAGCCATGCAAGCGGTTATATGAGATTCAGGTACAGCAGTGCTTTGAGCAAAATCAACATGCTGATGTTTAGCAGATAACATATTTGCTTTTCATCCTAGCAAGCATCCGAACAACTGTGCTACCCATAAAGAGGCTGATTTTACTGGTTTGTGGTCATAAACCAAAAAATCAGGAGAACACCAATGTCATTCGTATTCATCCCGTGGGGACCATTAATATCTGTCCAAATCTAATAACCACTCATTCAGTAGTTGTTGAGATATTTAAGTCTGGACCAAATTGCCAGATTGACTGATTAGCTCTCCATAGAACCACCCCGCTAGTTCAGACAAGACGAAATACAATAGACTTGGTGTAAAGGGGGGCCTATTCTGTTGCACATTAAAGATCTAGTAGTCTGTCAGCCAGCAGTGGGTGTTTTGTTTCATCAGCTGTACTTCAAACATGATTTGCACTGTATTTTATCCTTCAAGTTGTTGAAATTGATCTGTAGAGTTTAGTGCAATTATTCCTCTTTTATGTATCCACAATTGACATGTTACTACACAGAAGAACTCACCAAGCGATTTGCCTCCAATCCTTTTCTCCCTACAGAGGCATGGGAGGTCCCATTCGAGGAGATATCGGACCTGCAGTGGGTGGGCAGCGGAGCTCAGGGCGCCGTCTTCCTCGGCAAACTGCATGGACAGGAGGTTGCCGTGAAGAAAGTGCGGAACATCAAAGAGACAGATATCAAGCACCTTCGGAAGCTCAAACATCCCAACATCATCACCTTCAAGTGAGCAGAAACGATCAGTTTGCTTGTTGGATCATTAGAATGCTGAAGGTGTCTCTGATATTAAATACAGGGTGTGAATTATTCCCAATAGGAGGGTGTGTTTTTGGAAGTTATGTGAATCTCTGCCATATGAGTGAAAGCCTCATAAAGAAGCTTTACAGGAACTAAGATCCTTGAGTGAAACAAGTGTGCATTTATTTTCTAATAGGCTTAGATTAAGATGTGTAAACCCAGATTTACCAAACTAATGTAGGACCTTCAAATGACATAACAAAAGCAAAACTATTTTAGTTTCAAGTTTTTGTTAAAGGCATTGCAACAACACTTAACATATTCTTCATACTTCTTCACTCTCTCAGGGGCATCTGTACCCAGGCTCCATGTTACTGCATCATCATGGAGTACTGCGCCCAGGGACAGCTGTACGAAGTACTGAGAGCAGGCAGGAAGATCACTCCATCCCTCCTCATGGACTGGGCCATGGGGATCGCTGGAGGCATGAACTATCTTCACCTCCACAAGATCATCCACAGAGACCTCAAGTCACCCAAGTGAGTTTTGTAGAATTGGTTAAGATTCACTGTTTGATTACCGTACATCTCTGTGATTCAAATGTAAATGTCAGAGGAAAAAGGTCAATACTAAGTTACAGTACTTAGATTAAACATAGGTGGTTATGGAGGAGAACCACCTATGTTGGCAGACAAGACATAAACATGCTAAAGAGACAAATTTCACATCATTTGAATGTGTTATGTGTAAAAACTGTATGAGCGTTCCGTGTTATGCCACAGTGTTTTGGAACCATTGCTTTCGAAACATACAATGAGTTGCCAAATTTTGAAGCTATAATTAATGGGCTGATTTCTAACATTTACAGGCTACGCCACTGGTCAGGTTTTAACAAAGCATAAAGTGATAATGTGTCATGTTACTGATTAAACCAATAAACTGTCTACAGCTGAATTAAACCAAAGTCAGCAATTTTAATCCAATATATTTCCATTCTGTGCGTATGCACTGAAAAAAAAGAGCTGTTTTTGCACAGTCCTGGCTCTGTTAATGGGAAACAAACAAAGTGGCTCAGACAGATTCTGCACAACGTGTCCTGTGCATGTTCAAGATCGTGCACTTTGTTCACAGAACATGAGAAAACAAGGGGGAGGGGAGATGGAGGGGAAGGCTGCAGTGGGAGCGAGAATCTGGCACATTCTAACTATCTAAATATACTAACTAGCTAAATATAAACAATCTTTTTTTGACAGAATCACAGACTCTGTCTTTAATGTAGTAGTTTTACACTTTTGAACTTGAAAAATCTAACATTTCATTCCAGCATGCTGATCACCTATGATGACGCAGTGAAGATCTCTGATTTCGGCACATCCAAGGAGCTCAGTGACAAGAGCACCAAGATGTCCTTTGCTGGGACTGTAGCCTGGATGGCTCCTGAGGTCATTCGCAACGAACCCGTCTCAGAGAAGGTGGATATTTGGTAGGTGTCATAACCTTTTTTATACTGTCCTCTTGCACTTGAACTTTTGAAATTTTCCCCTGTGATTTGTTTTATCTGTCACTGAATCAACACAGAATCTCATTAGTCACAGTCTACTACAGTACAGAGCGAAGGATCGTGTTCCCAGAAAATCTATTCAGTATTATGTACAATATCTCATTACATGAAATTCTATAGGGTCTCTGCCATATCTGATGGGTTGCCCTATGTTAGGCCCTGATCACTCCCACTACATTCTGTGCCGCTCTCTTTCTCCTATACTACATCCCTCCATCAGTCTTTCTCTCCGTCCTGAAAGGAACGCTGGCTAATTTAATAATTGATTTGCCAGATGCTGCAGTGCTCAGGAGAGGCTGGAATAACCTTCCGAGCCTACGGACGGTTTGGCCCAGAGCCAGTGGTGCATTAGCAGAGAAGTGAAAATAGGATTAAAAAGCTTTTGATGTAGAAAGAAAGCAAAGCTTGGGTGTGTACTGTACTGCTTTGTTTAAATTTATGTAAATCACTTAATAGTAGTACATACCACAAAAATGAGCATCAGAGAAGGAGAAACTATGGTTAAATATTGTCGTGTTGTATATATTCAATTTAGTTTCATACTGACATATGGTAACAGCTGGTACAGCTCCTGTTGCTTTCTTTTGTAGTAACCCTAACCCTAAAATACACAGGTTTCTATGACATGAGTACAATGTGGACATTTTGTAATTTTAGTAGATTTTAATTTGCTGTTTTCTTATGAAGATTTCTTCTACAATTCTTTTACAAATCCTTAATTGCATTACTAAATGATATACCGTATAGAAAGACCCCATTAATTGAAATCTGTCTTTTCTTTAGAAGTAAACTCTAAGTCGAGGCGTAGGGAAAAGTACATGCAGTTCCTTTAAATCAAGTCTTATCTTCTTGTGTGTGAATATCACGAATCATAAGGACAGAGGGACTCTAAAAATACACATGTAAACACACCATCGCATATGCCCTCCATGTTACATATGATGCTATTGGCACCTTGGATACTGTTCATGGTCACTATGGCAACACAAGGAGTCAACAGCAACAGGCTTTTCTTAGTTACCTTCCCCAGGAGCCTGCTGTCTTGATGTTATACATAGAAGATTTAAACACTGACCTGTGTTGGAATAGAGTCAGAATACCTTTTCACAACCTGCTGTGTTTTCTACGGGTTTGATTTATTGATCAGGTGGCAAATAAAGTGAACAGTAATATTAGTTAAACATATGATGTGTGTAAAACGTCTAGCAAATGCACCTAAAAGTGTACGTTATTCTTGCTTTTACCAGACAATTATTAGTAGTGGACTAACTTTTTCATATAAAACTGATTAAATAAACTTGACAGCACTAAGTTTAAGCTACCAAAGACTCCCCATATGGCATTAGCATAAAAACATTTAGCATTAATGATCTTTTTACAAACAGTACCCATCAGACGTACCAGCTGCAGCAATTTCAAAAAGCCAGATTTCTTTATTGAAAGTTAAAAGTGTGGCATTTCAGTCGTGCTGCCTTTCATCTGGTCACTCCACATCTTTATCAATGTGTAAAAGAAAATGTGCCACATCTCTCTGCAGGTCCTTCGGCGTTGTGCTGTGGGAGATGTTGACAGGAGAGGTGCCCTACAAGGATGTGGACTCCTCCGCTATCATCTGGGGAGTCGGCAACAACAGTCTGCAGCTGCCTGTACCTGATAGCTGTCCAGACAGCTTCAAACTGCTCCTGAGGCAATGCTGGTGAGCTGCGGGAGGGGAGAGTGGAGGGAAGGAAATACCTTTTCAAATCTTTTAAAGAATATAGTGAAGTTAGATGCTTTTGGAATGGGGAGAGTAAAAGTTATCCAGGGGAGGGAAGAGAGATCAGAAAAGCAAAAGATAATTTAAAAAAATGGGAGTTAATACTAACATTTATTTAATCTCTTTACAGGAACTGTAAGCCCAGAAACAGGCCTTCATTTCGACAGATTCTCCTGCATCTGGACATTGCCTCTGCAGATATATTATCTACCCCACAAGAAACTTACTTTCATGCTCAGGTGAGCTTCCATTATCTTTTTAAACAGATCAAATGGGTGATCCATCCCAGTGTTTTTCTGCAGACAGTGAGATGCAGTGGAGGAAATATAACAGAAAGAGAAAAAACACAGCTTCAACTTTGGAAGATACTCAACTGATTTGTCTTTCTCAGACTTCTGAAGCTTCATTTTAGCTTCACCTGAACACAACAGGGACTATTCAGGTGATGGATTATTTTAAGAAGGCATTTCGTTAACAGGAAGAGCCAATAACCTCTTCAATGTACATATGGGAATGTCAGAATTATTTAAGATAGATTTTTTTTTTAAAGTTAAGTTGACCTTTATTTAATTTAATTTTTAAACATTTGATATATTTATCTGCGCTAATTTAGACGTTACAGAAGAACTAGACAAAAAATGTGAGTAAAGTCACAACAGCACTCAAATCACAGTTCAGACACTCTTTATGTGTAATTGTAGGATGATATAATTGAGAGCCATCATTTCTCAACTGACTGTCTCTCAATTAAAAAGAAGCCATGAACATTGGGTGGAGTACACATAAGCTTTATATGTCTCTCAGCAGAAAAAAAATCAGCAGCAGCCAGCATCACTATTAGCCACTTCCATTTGTTTCCAGTCTGCTGCAGTAACTACAGGCAGTGCAGTGTGCAGCTGCACTGAGGTCCAGGCCTCTGGGGAGCTCACTAATAATACCTGTCCTTTCAATCACAACATATTATTGTTGGTGCCTTGGTCTTTGTTCCTTGTCACATGTGAGTGCCGATTTGTGGTCAAAGAAAAAGAACCTTTCTCTGCCTCCATCACATTGTGATAAAGGAGGAGGTTGTACATCTACCTGTGGCTGGGTGGGGGATGGAAGTACATGACAAATGTGTCAGACCTCCACAAGCAGCCAAGCAGATGAAGGTCAGGAGATTTAGAAAAGTAGTAATTGTGTGGAAGATATGTCTCTGCTCTCTGCTCAGCCATGCAGGACCACGAATCCATTTACAACTCAAGCATATATAATCACGAGACACACTTGTGCACACAAACACACAAAATAAAAAAGATTTTATTTCATTTTCGCAGCAATGCCACTGCTTCCCCCGCTTCAGTTCTGTCTCATGATGCAAAACCTCTTTCACTCTGTCCACTTATCCTTGATCCTTTATTTCTCCCCGTCCCCCTTCCCC
>OMNN01004567.1:18765-47063 GCA_900302755.1 Chromis chromis
CCCCCTTCCCCCCCTGCAACCCTCCCCACCTTCTCTCCTCTCTGCCCCATAATGGATTTTTCTTGTGACGTTAGAAAGAAGTATTTGCTTCTGGAGTGTATTGATTGCTTTAATGGTAGGGAGCAGAGACCAAAGAGAGGAGAAAGAGGGGACTGGAGACATAGAAGAGTGTGCACAGAGTCCATTAGCTTAATAAGAAGAGCGTCTCTCGTGCCCAAATAGATATGTACACACCCAAGAGTCGCATACACATGCATGTGCATGCACACACTCATAAATCTGACTTCCTTTGTCCTTTGATATGACAGGTATCAGATAACAGCTGCCATGCTCCACTGTGTACAAGAAAATGCCCACGCTGCCTTTTTATTTATTTATTTATTTCTTCGTGTTCATGTCATGTCAGTCCATGTTTAGTTTTTCTCGCTGTGTATTGATTATCATCTGACAGCCTAATGGGTTTTGTTTCAGTGATAGAAAAGAACCCCAGTCACTCTGCAAATAAAGAGCTTCTTTTTAAAAGATTAAGGTGTAATGAACTCTCAGTGCTGATATCATTTGATTGTAATATTACGCAAATGAACTTGAGTCCGACTTAATTATCTCAGGGGTAAATACAGGAATCGCTGCATTTTCCAAGTACAAATCTGATAAACACAAGTGCTTAGAAAATGTGACAGTAACTGGAAAAAGCTGCTAAAATATTAAAATCTAAATATATGGTGAAGCAGGTGCCTGTTTGGTCTCCTGCTGTATTTCCTCAGATTGATCCACAAGTAATCTGTCTGATTTTTGGTATTGTCTTTTAGAACAGGCTATTGATTTCTGGATGATTTAACATTGGTGATCATACTGGCTTTACATGCATTTTTTTGCTATTTTTTAGTGATGCTCATGCATATGCATTCCATAACTAATTGTAGTTATAGTCACATTTTCTCAAATGTGTTTTATATGTTTATTTTTTCAGAAACTGTGTAAATTATTCACCATTATGTCTGGAGGTGTAATACTAGTGCTGACAAGAGCAGTGGTAGTAGTAATATAATACGAAAAGGACACCATTTGCAGTTTATCTGATCCATTCTCATCGCAAAGACATTTTTATCTGTAAAATTATGAGATGTGCACAAGTTGTCAGTGATTGTTCTGATGGATGGGTTTTATGTGTCCTGCCAGGCGGAGTGGAGAGACGAGGTGAGGCACCATTTTGAGAAGATCAAGTCTGAGGGGACGTGTCTTCACAGGCTGGATGAGGAACTGATCAAACGACGCAGAGAAGAACTCAGGTTAGATATACAAAAACAGACTCCAGCGCAGAAGACCCACAAATTATACTGGACCAAATTTAATGCAAGATAGTTTTGTTTTTTTTTTGTTTTTTAAAGATTTAGAGTATGATAAAATACATCCTCAGAAGATAAGTCTCTCCTTGCACAGGGGAATCACTTTACAGCATAATTGCAGGGAGCTGGAATGGCTTTCTGTAGTGGTCCTTACTGCAGCAAAGTTGAATTGTTATTTATCTGCAATTGTTGTGGTAGATAAATACTAGTTTTCAGGTATAGCTAAATCTGTTTGATAATCAGTAATCCGAATCATGATAGTACTTGTAGTAGATAAATGTATGTGTCTGCATATTTACAACCTTCCTGTGCCCACAGACATGCGCTGGACATCCGGGAGCACTATGAGAGGAAGCTGGAGAGAGCCAATAATCTCTACATGGAACTCAATGCCATCATGCTACAGCTGGAGATCAAAGAGAAAGAGCTGCTCAAGTATGAAAACTGTGTTGTTCTTATATTCTGTTTTAAAGTAGCGGATGATAAAATGAGAAACGGACGATAAAGTTTGAAACACAGTATAGTGCAATAGGAGGCACCATATTGTGCTTGTCAAATTTGACCCCACTGTAAAATATGGAAATGTAAGTCTTTAGCTATTCTAATGTACTGTGCTAATAGCTTTTTATCCATCAACACTGGTTAAGTAGTGTATTTGTAATGAAGGAGCATGGAAAAGTTCATCTGAAATGTGAAGTGAATGGCCATTACATCTTGTCACACAGGGCCATTGCATGTAACGAAGTGCTCTCTTATGCCATGCTGAGAATCAATTGACAGCCATTAAACGAGTATTGGCTTTGTGTTTAAACGTCAGGAGGGAGCACTCGCTGGACAAGAAGTACCCGGGCTGCTTCAAGCACCACAGCTCCAGACAGTCAGCCTCCTCCAACTCCATGGAGAAACTCATGAAGAAACGCAACGTACCTCAGAAACTTCCCTCACACAGCAAGAGGTGAGACAGCGAGGAAGGAAGTTCATTACATTTACAGCATTTATATGAGGATAGTTTGATCAACTGAATATGATATTACCTGCCCAACATCCTCCTGTAATGAGCTGCATCGGCACATTGTGTGTGTTCATCTCAGCAGGCTTTTGTTTTCATTCAAACCTTGTACAATCTTTGTTTTGATTGATTTAATGTTGAGGCTGGCCTACCAAGTACAAAGGCTCACAGAACATCCTTTCTTATGCTTTGTTTCAGACTTCGCATACTGGCTATCTGTGTCATGAGTCCCAAGATTTAACTGACCCATATGGTCTCTTCTTATATTCATATATCATCAGTACAGTTTATTAGTATGGTTTTCACACACATTTACACACACTCACTAAATAATTACCATTATTATATTTTAGTTTCTATGATTGTATATTTCGGCATATCCATTAAATATATGTAAACAAATAGAGAAAATGGCCTGCTTGGACATATACCTAATTATAATATCCAACAATCTGCATCTTATGTTAAAACACAGGTGTCATAGACCTCCATTGTTGTGCAGAAACAATCAAAAACACAGCACTGAGACACTATCGCACTAGGTGACATGTCTCTTCTTTAGAAATAGGGTAGGAAAGCTGGAAAGTACTACAGAGCATAACAAAAATACAGAATATCATTAGTCTAATCCTGAAGTTTTCATGGTAATGAATGTAGGTGATGAATTAATCATTATCTAGCAATTAATGCATGTCAAACAAGTTGCCCCTTTTTTTTGTTTTTTTTAATTGTTACCGTTTCTCACCTTCCAGGCCAGACCTACTAAAGTCAGAGGTCATCCTCCCTAAACTGGACTCATCCGTGACCCAGGTCACAATCCCCAACAAAGGCTCTACCTCCCCTGGCCGCTCACGCAGAGGAAAACCCCGCTACAGGAAGGCTGGCAAAGGCAGCAGTGGGGACTTGGCTCAGCTGAAAGCCACTCTGTCCTCGTCTTTAGCAATGGTCAATGCCACGTCATCTGTTCCCAGCAGCAAGCACCACCTAGACCCCAGCGCAGCCCTCAGGGGCCTGCAGCACGACCTGCTGCTCAAGAAGATGTCCTCCTCCAGCCCTGACCTCATTTCAACCACCCTGGAGGCTGAAGGCCGGAGGAAGGGCCAGTTGAGGCAAGGACTGGACAGAGCGGGCAGTCAGAGCGCCTCAGCTGGGCTGGGAGAGGGCAGAAGGACTGGAGGGCCAGAGGAGGGGCCCGACGTGGGTGTAGGGGCTGATGATCTAGCAGAAACGCCTCCACGCAGTGACACGCCCAGCGAAGATGCAGCATCTATTCCGTTCTCCAGCAGTCCTGACTCTCCGTGTGGCAGAGGAGCAGCCGCAGGGAGGGCGTCTGTACTCGGGAACCCTCGTCTCCCCCATGAGGGTGAGGAGAAGGAGGAAGGGACGGTGATCACTCGCTCACCCAGGAGTCAGCGCCTCACACCTGCAGCACTGCTCTACAGGGCAGCAGTCACACGCAGTCAGGTGAGACTCCAACAGCGTTCACTGTTCTCATGTGACCCAGTTTCACAAAATCACTTTGACTTATACTTTGAAAGGGAGAAAAGAATAATTAGCAGGGAAATGCTTTGGGGAAATCAAACCATTTTGATTTCATTTGTTGCTACACTTGGTTACAAGTGGGTATGAATTCACAAATCAGCATCAGGACAAACAGAGCAAAATGTTGCCATGATGTCATTGTAAAGTCCAGAAGTCAAAACCTTTTGGTCTTTAACCTGCTGAATATAATCGCCATCACTCTATTGGTGAAACTCACTTTTATAGATGCCATGCTACAAATCACACAAAAAAATAAAAAATCTGTAGTGGAACAGCTACACTCAGACATTTGATTACAGGCCACTGAAGTGTTAGATGTCTGTTTAATGTTTAGCCAAGAGTAGTATGTCTAAGTCTGAATCTCAAGAATCTTAGTTGGTATAAGTGTATTTATTGTACATTGAAACATAACTACTTATAATTTTCTCCACAGAGACGTGGAGTGTCATCGGAGGAAGAGGAAGGAGAAGTGGACAGTGAAGTGGAGCTCCCAAGGAGACGGTAAGAAGAGACAGAGACTTTAGCTCTTACTGCATTTACAATTCCACCTGCACATCCGTACAAGACACTTAGGTTGTGATCTTCCTTATACAAATCCAGAATTACATTTTAAAGCCCACAACACAACCAGTTTGTCTGATTCGGCCTCCTGACTGTGTGGGTGTGTGCGTACACTGCACTGAACTGACATGTCTTCCACTTTACTCTCTCACCTCATATATTCCCCAGGACAGCTGCATCCATTTTCAGCCTGAGCAGACAGTTAATCAGGCACAGTAACTGAAAACACCTGCGCTGCGTCCCGATTCCTTATTACTGACAACACAAGAAATCATCATTCAAGTTTTATTCTAACAGGCAGGGTTGAGTAGTAACAGATTACATGTAGTCAGGATTACATTATTAGATTATGAAAAATAAGTAACTATAATGATCCCATTATACATTTGATAAAATGTGCAATTACATTATAGTTACTTTTTTTTAAAGAATTAATTGATTACATTTTGATTATCTCTTTCAAATATGGCAATTTAAAAACTGAGAAATGTTGTTTTATAATAGCGAGTGTTGTGAGCTCATGAAAAGTGTGGTCGATACAGTGTCTTTGACAAGTGCTCCACTTTGTGGCAGGGAAAAACAATCATGTTGAGTCAAGATGGAAGCCTCAAGCAGCAGTTCTTCTAAAATAGCCTTCCATTCCAGGCAATATCACATTGACTTAAAAAAAACTAACAACAAAAGCTTACACAAAAGAAACAACATTGCACATTGTAGAATACACATCTGTCATTTGTACTATTTTTTTATGCTGATTTAATTGGACCAACTGTAAATGCTGAATATGTGAAATGCATATTTTTTTTGCATTGAAAATGTGAAAACAGATTATGTGTGAAACTCAAAATGTTGTGCATTTGCAACTATTTTTTAGTATAAGGTGCAATATTTTCAAAATTTGATTTTATTCTGAAGTATTCAAATTAGATAGCTTGTTTTTTTTTTGGATGCCAATGAATGAAAATGTCACTGCCAAGAAAATATAAGTCTGTAAAATATAACAGGTATTTATTCTTGATGTGTCTGGAGCTGTTTCACCACTTACCATTTTTAATTGTACCTTCTGTCACAGCTCCTACATTTCCTTTGTCCACTGTATTTTTGGCACCATAGTGTAGATCAACAGAACTCTAAAAAATAAATTCTAATATGCATGCAACTTAGTATAATCGATGTTGCCACTTTTCCAATGGCAGCACAATTCACATATAAAAACTTCCTTGCATTTAGTATGGAACTGTAACACAGCTATGAGTAGTACACTCTAATGCATAATGTGTCTGAGAGGACAGAAACCTAGACATGAACTAGAACTTTTATCATGAATATTGCCACATAAATCTACTTTCACATGGCCCAGTTGAATTCATACTGTAGTGTGTCATTTTTCAGCTTTCTTTTTCAACACATTTCTTTTAGTGTCTCACTTATAAATGTTTCTAATATATGTACTCTCTCCTTTTCCACACACACTCAGGCGGCCCGTGAGCATCACCAAATGCCAGTCCCTGTCGACCTTCAGCTCAGAGAACTTATCGGTCTCGGACGGCGAGGAGGGAAACACTACTGACCACTCCCACAGTGGCACACCCGATGTGGTCAGCACCAACACTGACGAGCGTCTGGACGACAAGAGCGACGACCTGTTGTCTCAGGGCTCAGAGATTCCTGCCGACCCGTCTGACCCAACCCAACTGGGCTCTGACGGGCTGTCTGAAAAGGAAGCTATTCTACAACAAGTCAAAACGCAGCTCGCTTCAAATGACCATAATTATGAGGTAGGCAACAAATTAAAAAAGAGTGGATAAACATACAGAGACAGAACAGCTACATAAATGTAGTGTACAGGCATGCCACTATCACTAACAGATACTCAAATATCTCTACTGTAAGATACTAGGATAAACATCATGGCAAGCTAACACCACACAGCCATTAAATCTGTTCAATTGTTTAAGCTGTTCTAACTCAGGTATTTCATGCTTTTCCTCCAAACCAGGGCCTGTATGATGACTCGGACTGTGACAGTGCAGAGTTGGATCATTCATGCAGTGCAGAGCCCAGCCAACCTCCAACCAGCTGGTGAAAACCTGACACCTCCACCCACTCAAACACCCACAGATCTGGCCCTTGAATACCTCTTACAGACCTTAGAAAACCCCATGTCATGATCAGGGACATTGCAGAGAGGCAGGAAATAAATACCTGTGCTTTCAAAAATCCGATATCCTGGGAGGAAAAAAACCCCATTCCTTTTGAAATGAATATATCACAGGGATGTGAAACTGAATTGTGGTACTCGCCGAGCTGACAGAGCAGCAGTCCCCTGTGTTGTTCTCTCCATAGCAAGATCAGCTTTGCAAAAACACATCAAAGGACACCTCAGCAAGAGGCCTTAGTCATAGAGGCCAATAACCGGACTGTCCAGTAACATCTCCCGTCACCTTCCACGTTATTTATTTTTATTTTTTTAATCTCCATCATGAAAGTATGTGTCATGTTATTTCACATCGTGTCATATGAAAACATGAACTTCCTTCAGGGATTCTGTAACATTTGAAAGTTTTAACTGTCTGGGACAGCCACTGATGTTGCTCCTTGCTTTTAATTTATGAAATGTACCGATTTCCTCATAACTGTTGTGTCATAATAGATTTCCTCTCAAAACATTATGCACGGATTCATTTTTAAAAGCAATGTTTACATCCCATTTGTGTTTACTTTTTTTTTTTTTTTTAAATATTTGCATCATGGATTCCGTTTCCATTTTCTACTCCTGTGTTTTAATATTAATGTAAATATGTGATGTTGTAAAATGAACAAATTTTTAAAATGTGAGATTGTATAATTTAAGGTGCTGATGTTTTTAATTAGGTGGCACTATTCTATTTGAACCTCAAGAAGTTTATGGTAGTAGAATGTACTGTAGCTGCTGTTCATGTCTGAGCATCAAAACACAGATGAAACAAAAAAAGAGGAGCAACGTGTGAACAAAGAACAAGCAAGATGTCTGCTATGGTTCCATGGCTGGGTTCATTTGGGGCAGACAGACTTATTTTTGTGTTTTTATTTTTAATTTTTTACTTTGTATTGCAGTGTTTACTGTATTAAAACGCAATACCAGTTTGAAAATCCCTTTCTGAGCATTTGGGGGTGTATATATCATCAAAAAAGTACTGTCATTGCTTGTGACTCAAATCAAAATGAAATACTAGATCCATCCATAGAGGAAGAAATGCAACACAAGAAAGACATTTAAATACTGCAGTTTAATGACTGAAGGCGTGTGTATGACAGGGACACAAATCACCAAAACAAATCTCAGAATAAATGACATTCTTACATTTTTGGTTATCTATCTCACTCAGTTCCAGCATAGCCTGGTGGGGTTGAGTTTAGATCCTTTTAGGAAATTAAAACTTTAAGTCCTCTTTATGCAAACACCTTTTTGAGTCTATATTGTGGTTTCTAGTTTTGTTTTAGCAAATGAAATCACAGAGCAGTGAGTCAAGACAATTCAACTTTGGCTTACTCAATGTCAGGGGGGAAAAAAACTACAATTTTGGACTCCAGCTTGGAAGATTTTCCAGCTCATAAAATCAGTGTACACTTAAAAATCAGGCCTTTGTCATTATTATTTGCCCAATTTAACCTAAACTGAGATAGAGAAGCTTTACAGACTCACTCCTTTTGTTTGCACAAAGTTCATACTAACATTGTCCTCACCAGCTGAAATCTTGGCCATCTGATTGGTCATTTTTCACATAAGTGCAAGGGCTTCACCATAACAAACAGTGTGATACATGAAACGTTGGTGTTGATGCATTTATGTCCCTTGAGAAGCCTTCTTAATGTGCATCTGCTTCAATCTGACTGTACAACAGCACATTACATCCTGTTCCATTCATCTACGACTGATCAGGTCGCACTCAATAAGCTAAAAATGGCAGCTTTCTTTGCTTTTTTAAAATCAGGTGTTATGTTTTAAAGTTTACATTTGTAGAGCATTTTTTAAACTGATTGTGCCCCCAAGATTTAAAGCTAGAAATCCTCCAGCAGGATCAATTGTTGCCAAAAAGCAAAACTACTGCCCTCTAGTGTCTCGATCATAGAGGTACTTGTGTTTCCCATGAAGCTGATTGAAACAAACCCCACATGGACTGAAATGTTTGCTTTTTATACAGCATTATTGTAACTGTACAATGAATATATTTAAGAAACTGTTTAAAATAAAATTGAACTTGTAAAATCTCAACTTGTGTCTTACATACACCTTAGACAGGGACAAAATTCTCAAGATGGTTTGTGGTTTGAGCATTTCACATCTTTATTTCTGTATTTTTTTAAACAATGTTGTGGCACCCAGGTCTACAGTCTCAAAAACGTGCACAAAAGTTTATTTTTTTTCTTTCCTGCAAATAAAAAATAAAATAAATTCTGACTTGAGCAAAGCAAAGAGCAGGAAACTAGTGTTAACTCACAACCCTTTCTTTGTCTAGTTCCAGAGCATCAAAGATTTCAGTTCGCAGCCTCATCACATTTAATAGACAGATCAGTCAGTGTCCAGGAGTTAATCCCCCTTTGGTAGTTAAAAAAAAATATTTCCTCCATTTAAAACAAATATTCCAACTTTTTTTTTTTTTTTTTAGTATATATCAGTCTTTACAAAAAAAGCGAGGACAACCCTCTACTTCCAATCCCTTGAGCCGAGCCCAAACCCCAAAAACCTCCCATCCCAGCAAAATATCAACACATGATCTCAGGACGAGGAGAAGGGGAAAACAGGTATGACATGTAGAGGGAGGAAAATGTGACATGCGTAATAATGCACATTTTAAATTATCTGGATAAATTCATCTGTGAGTGTTAGAACATTTATCATAACCAAATATAACCAGTGACAGTGCATGAACAGCTACGTATTCTCGTCAGTGACACAAGTGTAATCCGTGTTACAAGCACTTCAATTGAAAAAAGGTGACAAGGGGGGAGGATGCTGTGTATACTAAAAGCAATTAAGTGTGGACTTGACATGGACAGACTGACTGGTGGAACTGGGAGAGAGAAAAAAAGGGGGGGCGTATATAAACACAGAATAAAACAGTCACTCTATTCTTATTTTTAATACTTTTTTTTATTTTTCCTTTTTTGTCTTTTCCTTTTTAAAGAAAAAAAAACTGACTGTACAGAACTAAATCTATATGCCTATTCAGAGTTTTCCAACTCTACTCTTCTGTGATGGCAAAGAAAGAAAAGGGAAGAGAGCGAGAGACCCATCGAAAAAAGAAAAAAAAAGTCTAATCACAAATCATTAAAACCTCCAACTCGTCTCAAAAAGGGAATTAAAACCTAATCGTTTGCTTCTTTCGACTAAAACCAAAACAAAGAAAATAAATAATGAGCTCAGCGGATCAAATCAGTGGCGGTGGATATGATTTCAAATGAGGAAGAGGCGGTATAATATATAAACTCTTAAGTTGGATAGTTGCATTGACTGCTTTATGGTAGCCGATGATATAAAAGTGAGATTTAGTGCAGATGCAGTGTCTTATCAGTTGGCTGCCAGTCCTGTGGCCTCAGAGGAAAGCCTGGAGAAACAGACAGAGAGACACCCGGAGAGCAGGGAGGGAGAGAGAGTAAGGCATGCAATCAGACAGACAAGATAAACAACAATATCATTTACTGTATATTACATCATTATAATAAAATTCTCTATGTGGAGATCATCTGGATGTATAAACCAGGAAAATGATGCTCTCATATGGAAACAGACAGATGTTTAGTTTGGTTTTTCTAACTGTCAATGATAAATGTTCAAAGTCAGATCTCAAACTGATATTAGTTTGACAATGGAGCTCTGTTAAAGAAATAGTCAAGAGTTAGATGAGAAGATCGAAACCACTCTCACGTTTGCAGATAAATATAAAGCTCGGCTTTGCAGCAACACTGCAAACAGGAGGAAACAGCAAGCGTGGCTCTCCTACGCAGGACTGCAAGTCGCACTTAGCTTAATTTGTCAAGTATTTTCATTTATCGATCTGCGGAGGCTTTTCTTGATGAACTGTTTTGTGTATAAAATGTCACACAATAATGAAAAATGCCATGTGTAAAGTCCTAAAGCCCCATGTGATGCCTCCTAATGTCTTGTTAGTCTGACCAACAGTCAAAATCCAAAGTCCTTTAAAAAAAAAGAAGAAAAAAAAAAGGACTTGAGCTAATAATTGTCGGTAAATCAGCTAACTGAATAATTATAGCAGCTCTAATCAAAAGACAAGAGACTCTGCCTACTAGCACCTCTAAAGCTCACTAATTAAGACGTTATATCTTGTTACTTTAAGTTGTAAAAATATCATACTTACTTTATTTACATGTATTTAGGGACGACATGTGGTGGACTATTTCTTGGCTGGGAAAACTAACTTCCTGCAGTCTCTGCTGGTTGCCTGGCAACTGGTAGGCAGATTTTGGTTATCTATGATCCGAGCCAGGCTAGCTGCCCCCCCCCTATTTCCAATGTTTATGGTAAGCTAAGCTAACGATCTGCTGGTTGTAGCTTCATACTAAACACAGGCAGATAGGAGATCTTCTCATTTAGCTCTTTCCAAGAAGGCGAATACACATACTTTGCAATATGTTGAGTTATTCCTTTAATGGTTTGTTAATGAAGCCGTGTTAAGCTGCAGCAGATGGATGTTTTTGTCTTTTCAGCAACATGACCTAATGTGTGATTTGGTGGCTTTCATACCTGAGGGCAGATTTTCTTTGAATTTATATTACAATTGTTTCTTACATAAGCAAAATAAAACCAAAAGTCATCATGATACACTCCAATATGATAGCTAACAACAGTCACTTAAAGTTCACTAGAAGAAAACTACTCCCATAAATACAATGTGACATCTTAAGGAGAGCCGCTACCTGAGCAGAGCTTACACAAAGAGAGAAATGCTTCAGTAAATCAGCGAAATAATTCCCTGTCCATGCTAAGTTCAAAGGCATTTAAAAATATAATGCACTCAACATGTCATTTCTTCAGGAGACAGGTGAAATCAAGCTACAGATATCTATTTTATAAATATGGCATCAACCATCTTTCTGGCTTTATAACAAGGGGCTGTTTTCGGTAGTAAGCGTGGCATGGCACAGCCGGATACAAAAGCAAGTGCAGGTACAGACAACAACGAGCATTGTCAGCACTTCAGTAGATGACTTATGTTTCCTTCATTAGTAAGGGGAGAGCCTTCGCCTTTTAGACTTGGAACCCAGCTCTGGGGCGATTTTGGGCTCAGTGGGGATAGGGTGTGCGGGGTTACTGGCCCCGCTGACAACATGGAGGGCCAGGAGAGGGAGGGGCTTGAGACTGAGGAGACTCGACACACAGGCAGGAGAGCTGGGGAGCAGGGAATCAGTGGAGGAGGAAGAGGAGGAGGAAGAGGAAGGAGGAGGCGGCCCTGGAGCCAACAAGGATAGAGGGATGGAGGCTGTGGGGGGCACCACACAGGAGGAAGAGGAGGAGGAGGAAGAAGAGAAGGAGGAGGTAGCAGCAGAGGAGGTGGTGGTAGTAGTAGTAGTAGTGGTAGTAGTAGTAGTAGTAGTAGAGGTGGAGGGAGGGCACAGGCTGGTCTGTTCAGGGTTCAAGGAGGAGGAGGAGGGAGGAGGTTTAGAGGACTCTACACTGTAGAAAGAGAGACAAGGAGAGAGGGACAACACAGTCGGGATGGGTCACAGGGCAGGCTGGTGAGCAATGGGTGGGCAGGGGTCAGGGGCAGGAGGAGGGATGGGGTGGGGTGTGGGGGAAAATCACTAAGCGATGTGACCAAAACACAAGACAACAAGCTTCATTTGAAGTTAATGTAGAAAATCAAAGAGAAAAAAACATAATCACATCTCTAGTGATGGATCGATGTGGGAGTAAAAGGGCAGAAACAGATCAACACAAGCGCAGACTGACAGAGAGCTAGCAAACACCAACGTGACGAGTTAAATCATGACATTAACTGAAGCCTTTGGATCTGCACACAAATGCAAATTATAAAAGTTGATGCATCAGGTAGACGAGTTATTAATTTGCATGTTATTAGCTACATAAACTATTTTACTTTCAGGCAGGCCTGACTTTCTTTACATTTATAGACTACAATTTCAACCAATCAGAATTGGTGCAGACAAATAATTTGACTTAAATTGAAACGAAATGTAACACAGCTCTGATTGTCTGAAGCCAGTTACTAAATGAATCATCTGTTTGGAGTTAATGTACTTTTCTTGATGATCTCACCTGGCGTTGATGAGGTACTCAGCCAGACTGATGCTGGCAGGTGAACCTGTGATGGTAACCTGGCGGTCAGTCGATCCATCCACTGGATTTGCAATCTTGATCTGGGCGCCCGACATTTGCCTGATCTCGTTGATCTTGGCTCCCTGGCGGCCGATGATGCACCCAATAAGCTGTGGTGGAGCAGAGCAGAAAAGTTAACATAGAAATACTCAGTAGACATGAACGTAACAAACTTGTGCACCTCATAAATGTACATCACATTAAGCACACAAGGTGGTCGTACACCAATTTGTGCTTTTTTCCAGGTCATGTATGTTCATGTCAATCAGCATAAGTAAAATAAAAAGAGAACTCCACAGATTTAGCATTGTGCTGCTGTAATACTGTAAGTTTCACGACTGACGGTAACAATACAAAAAAAAAAGATCAAAATCAGTGCAGCATGAGCAGAGATACTTTTTTTTTTTTTATCTCAGTGATTTTTCCTTCTGGTAGCAGCTACGGGAGCCTCCAGCAGAGATGAGAAGGCTACAGAAGTCTGCTAAGCGCACTGCTTTACAACTCTTCACTCCTAGATTTTTTTCATTTTCACTCTTGTAGTCTTCAGAGTCAACCGATACTGCTTCAAGTAACATCACTTGCAGCAATCATATTTCACACAGCTCACTCTGGAGCCAGAAAAGGCTTAATACAACCTTCTTTTCATATATAGCAGTACTCTGGAAAACCTGTGAACCGATTTTCATGTGCAAAACCCATGGAGTTCACCTTTAACATACTACTGATAAGCTAGTTGTACGAGTTAACATGTCTGTACTTTGATAAAACAGACTTCTTGAAGGACTTACATCATTTGGAATGGTCATCTCATGAGAACTGGTTTGAGCAGAAGCATCTATCCCTGACAGAGAAAATGACAAAATCACTTAAAGGGGCATGAAAACCAACAATTACTACTTTAAAAGAGACATTATTGGAGTGAATAAGCTTCACACGCCGACAGGAAAGTTGTGACAAGTTTGAGCTAGACAAGAATTTGCAATGAAGTAACTGATCAGGTTAAGCAACCCCATTGTCCATGTCGTTTTGTTTTTTTATACAATATACTCGTGTTGACAGTGTTGCACTGACTCCAGCATGCAGTTTGTCCACCAGAAAAGGTAACATCAGCATTTTTCTTTTATATCCGCTTAAAAATATACTGCAATGCATTATGTACAGTGTTTCTAATAGTTAGTAGCCATTTATTTATGTGAAAATATTAAATACAACTTTCAATATATGCAGTCCAGCACAAAACAGAACATGCAGGGGTTTCCATTTTTCTGGCAATTCAGCGTACTTTAAAAGATAAAACTTTCTGAACATTTATTAAAATTTGTATGGTTATTCATCCGTGTGCAGAAGACTCTTTCACACATTACATAAACCATTCATTGTTTCAAGAAAAAAAAAAAAATTTGACAAAGCTCACATATTTTCTACAGATGTCGTGAGTGTGTGATCACTACCCCCAACAGTAAATGTTTATATTTCAGTTGTTAACTACTTCAGCAGTACATGCCGTTTTTCTTCCCCCTTTTTTCTGTAATTTATGCATTTGGTCCAGAAAATGTGGGAATTTGGAGCGTGACCAGGTAAATTGTTGCATTTAAAGCCAGGGGGCCTTATTGTGCTGCATACCAGTGAATCCCTGGTTGCTGGGTGCAATGGGGAAGGGGCTCTGCTGCATAGCCAGCTGGTGAAGCTTGGTGAGCTGTGGAGAGATAGCAGCAGAGGAAGACTGTGAGAGTGAGAGAGGAGGCAGGGAGAGAAATGGAGGAAATGGGGAAACACAGGAAGAGGGAAAAACAGAACAAAAATCACAGTCAGTACAGACAGGTACACATAGAACCTCCCAAAAAAAGATTTCACACACATAACTCAATTTCGTGGTGTATAGATCTCTTATCCTTTCACAAAGCTCTACATGGATCACTTTTGTCTGACAGTGTGTTTTATGACTTGTCTATGTGGGGTACCCCATATTCCTCCAGGCTGCACCTCTTGGTAAAGCTTTCTTGCAGTCTTCAGGGTCAGGGCAAAGTCACAAAACACAAGGGAGGGAGCTCTCAATATGCAGGTGATTTCCTAACCAACACCAATACAAGACCTGAACATAAACTGAGACAGTCTCAACTTAGCATCACACTGTACCAGAATCACCACTATAGCTGGAAGGAAACCCTTAACCCTCTAAACCCCCAAGCAGGTCCTGCGCATTTTTTGCTCTTCTCAAATCTTTACTCGCTGTGGGCTATTTTTTTAATTTTATTTTTTTTACTGCAACGTAAGTCCTGTTCATCTAGGGAAACAGAACCACCATTGCTAGAAGTAGAGAGAACTCCAAGAGAGAACTGTAGTGTGACACAGTTATAATACCATATGAAAAATTAAACTTGAATTTCGGAATTAACACGTGCAACATTTTCCAAGTGCCCATAGGTGTTGTTATCAATACTGGAAAAAAGGTGACTGCATACTATAGAGGTTTTACAAATTGCATTTTTAATGTGTTTTCATATTCTCCTATCTGCTCTGTGTAAACACAGCCTGCAGTTCAGCCTAAATCAGCCAAAGTCCTTGAATTTTTGTTATGCGACTGTTGGTCTCAGCTGACTAATTATTGGCTTCATCGATGTGCCTAGGATCGCAGATTTTTGGACTTGAATTAGAACAGATATATTTTTTAATGAATTTTAAGATAAGACATGTAAAATTAAGTGTTTTCAACGAAATGTTGCAATTTTAAGTTTGGCTTTGGTTGATGGTTGCTCATTGGTTGTTTTTAAGGACAACATTCCTTCCAAACCTGCTGGCAGGTTTTGGGGTTTAGAGGTTTAAGGAAGAGACTATGTTTATGTGTCACTGTTATAGAGACAGTTTTGTTTTAATATACAAAAATTGCTGTAAGCAATGACAGACTAATTACATAAAAATAATCAAACTGCCTAAAGGTCTTAGAAAAAGAAAAACTATTTTTAAACCGTACAAATGGTACCGTTAGATACTTTGTATCTGACTGATACTTCCCTGCTCTGCCAATATTAACTGGCAGGTAAGACTAATTATTTACGATTTATCACATCCAATGCTCCTAATGAAACTCATTAAAAAAAGAGAGAAAGATTAATTGAATCAAGCGACAAGTGGCCAGAGAACAAAGTAGTAATGAAAGTGGCTGAAAAAAGAGAACAATATGTTTATCTAGGACAGACTAATGAACAAGACATGTGAGACAAGACAGCACAAAAGGGAAAAACAGAAAAGAGTGAGCAGCAGGAACAGATTATTATTCATGGAACAGTGGAGAATCTGGACAAACACAAACAACAAATGTCAGCTTAATTAACAACTGACTGCCAGTCAACGCATGATCTATTCAAATATTAAGTACTGTAAAAGTGCTGCTCTCTAAAAAAAGATCTGATGAGTAGGTCAAAGGAAAGCAAAAAAAATTGAAAAAATTAACGTCAAGTTTAGCTACAGTTACAGACGAAACGTGGTGTGGGCAGGTGGGCGACTACACAATTTGGGAGAAGACAGTTGTAATTATGGGTGGGAATAATGGGGGTCGTAAAAATGTCTACTGCACTTACATCTGGCTGTGGAATCGCGTGCTGTCCTTGTACGGCATATGCCTGAAACAAATGAAAACAAAGCTTTCATAGGCCTCACTTCTGATGTTGTCGGGCGACTTCCGTTTCCAGCTACATCATTCTTGATAAACAAGAAACTCTCAAAGGCTCCAACAGATCAAAGCCTCATCTGAACTACTTATCAAAGAATATCAACAAGTATGTCTTGTCCAAAGTCTCCACATTTCTGGGAAAAGAGAAATCCTCAGAGACATTATAGTGGAAAAATCAGAGAAAAGAGATTTTTTTCCTTCAAAGAATAAAAAAAAGTATTTAGTGAGATACAACAATGTTAGGCCAACAAGCACCAGAAAGCGTTTTGGTTCAGACCGACATTAGTGGGAAATAGGCCACCTCACTTCTGAAAACTAACGCTCGAAACAATGAAACTCTGGGGAATCATACAAAGACAAGGCCCTGTAAAAAAGTGCCTCCATCTTTTCTGATCAGAGTACTGAAGTTGCTTCAAACAATTAGTACAGGCAGCTGTTGCAACAGTTTTCTAAACTTAAATACCTTCCACAGGTACTCTTTAAAAAGATTATAAGGATCTCTCCCAGTCATAAAGCACTATTAACACTGGATTTTTCATTATCTTATTTTGAGTTAAGTTGCCCTTCATGACACATCAAGATTCCCAAGCATACAATAAAATGCATCATCAAATATGCATCTCATAGTGATAGAAACCCAAATGACAGACAACCGTGACGACAAATTCACCCCAAAACAAATCCTCTGTCCCTCTGAAGTGTCATATGTACCTGTCCGCCTGCAAAGATGACTGGTGATCCTGAAGGCTTGGGTCGGTAGGGGATAGTGACCCCCTTAGGGGGAGACTGTACATGAGAAGGAGAAGTATGTGTTAGCAAAGGAGTTTTAACTTTCATAACCAGTATGAAAGATAAAAGATATCTTCAGTATAATAGCTCATATATTTCAATAATATCATTAAAATATTCTAATATCACTCAGCTGAAGTGATCCCTTGTCTAAACCCAACACACAGCAGCCTGAAGTTCAGACATTGCAATATCTCACGTAATTAAGATAAAAGCCAACAGCTGCCACTTCATTGGCTTCTGATTTACTGCCTTCCACTTACCTCAAGCATGACCACACAGATCTGCTTTACACACTCAATTATTGACTGGGGAGTGCCAGCAATGGTGATGGCCCGCTCCGTGGAATTGGGGAGCATGTCTCCTGCCACTTGTACCTGAGCACCGGTTGACTGGAACGAACAAATGGAGGGAAATTAGATAAGAAACTAAGATTGTTCCCTCATAAGTGAATTAGTCTATAAATGTGACAGTCAGCTAAAGCTGAAGGTAATGCAGTTCACATTCTTTTTTGCTTTTTACATAACATGCTGTTCACTATGAATACCTCTCGAATTTCCTTGATCTTGCAGCCACCTTTCCCAATCAGGGACCCACACTGGCTGGCAGGCACCACAATGCGTAGGGTCACTGGGGGCTTGCTGGTAGCTGTGCTGTTTGTCATTGAACTGCTTATATCCTGACAAAAAAAAATAAGGATTCAAGTTAATCCAGTTTAAGTTCAGGCTGCTCACTACAGACCTGCAAATCCATTAGTCGGCAGAAATTGAAACCCACCTCTTCCAACTTTTCAATAATCATGGAGAATGCTTTAAATATGGCAGTGGTTGGACCGGCCAAAGTAATGATCCTCTCAGGACAATTGCCTTCAGAGATGTTGATTCGAGCCCCACTCTACAGGCACAGAGAAAACCAAAGAATCAAAAGACGCAATCTGAGGCCTTCTGATGGCACGACAAACTGTGCAAATCTACCATTTGTGTCCTAATAAATACTCCTGTACACTACCATGAATACAGCAAACAAATGTGTATGAAAGACTCACCTCTTCTCTCATCTTCTTCACAGATTCCCCTTTCTATTAGCAGAGAATACATCACATTCATTAGCATTTAAAACAGACAAATCTTCAAAGAATTACAATCAAAATTTTAATTATATTATATAGAAGCTTACCTTCCCAATAATGCTACCGACTTCCTAAAATGGGAAAAAGATAAAATTGCTTTAGCTTGATTAATGATGTTTAAAAGCCTGCCAGTTTTCGCTCCTGCACAAGTTTTATGTTTATTAGTTGTAATCTATCATCATAATCAGGATGCTCCTGCTGACATGCCGCTGATCAAAATAGGTCACACATCATTGCAAAGGTTTTAACTGGTGGTCTTAAAACTGACTGCAGGCTGATCCATCACAAATACCCCAGCTCTCTAACACAGGCAGTTTCTCATTCTGTCTCCCACACAGACTCAAGATGGTGCTGTTGACTATAACTAGTCCCTGGGTGCAATCGCACACTATCTGTAGGTTTATAAAGATTATGCAGTGCAGGGTTATTATGTTCTTCTCTGCACATATTTATGTTTTAGCACAACATAACCAATGTGGTAACACATTGAGACGTGTGACTTTACACAGTCTCTTCTGTGGGTGCTCCCGCAGAGTCATATGTGAAAACGTTGTTCCACTATGCTTTGAGATACAGGATGCCATCATCAACGCAATACCCCTCCTCATCCAGTCCAAGTCCCTGCCCTTTATACGTCCCAGGGGGACCTAATTTCCATAAATAAAACGTCATACATTATTAGGATGCTGACACAAGCAGCTGATGGGTGACCTCACCTTGCCATGCATGAGCAGCCTAATGGTGAGGGTGACATTGAGTCCGCCTTCAATCACACCGGAGTCCATAACTGCAACTGCAACTCAGTAGTCAGTACAGAACTGGGGTCTTTGGTCACAGAGATGGATCTATGGGGCACAGAAACATACATTATACACCAAGAATGACAATGTGGTAAGACTCAGTTTACTCAGTAAATTAAGGAAATACCACGTATTGATGCAGTGTGTTAATGCTGTCTTAACACATAGCAAACATGGTAAATACTAAATGTATTCATAGCATGAGGTCACAGTTTATAGCACACTTCATAGTATTTCCATTCTAGCATTGGCTAATATATAATTTAAACCCTCTATACATCTTGTATGTTCTTCCAGGATGCAGATTATTTTACTACCAGACCACTGACTCTAGTGTGAACAATACAGAGTGTTTAAATGCCTCTGGGTCCTATTTACACTATTTTCTAAGCAATTATGTCACTAATCATACGAAACAAACACATTATAATCAGTCAAAACAGACTTCGTACATCCTTTGGCTGAATGTATGAGGTTGAATGACAAATGTGCAAATATATGATGATTATACTTGATTTTCCAAAAGACAAATAATCCTTCAGTAGTACATATAAACCTACTCACAAGTACATGATACATTCGGTCAGTTTATGCTAATGCTTTTAATACTGGTGCGTACTACTATGAACCAGATAAAAATGCCAAGCGCTTCTTTTACTGTGCCAACAACATGCTGCTAGTTAGGTGCATTTATTTTCAAACATCTAACTGCTGCTCCTGCCCAAGTTATTTGTCTCTCGACAAATGAATTAGCGTTGAGTCCATCTGAAAGCGGACTGAAAAACATATGGCTTGTATGCTAACGACTCTTTCATCATTAGCTGTGAATCAAGTTTATCAACAAATGTGCGGGCAATTACCGCCTCATTACCAGTCAAACACATATTTCGCAAAACATATACACAAATGTGTTCGGTATGAAAAGAAGATACTTAATAGCTTACTTTGGCGGTGTTGTTTAGTTTAGAGTGCGACCATTTAACTATTAAAGCTAGTTGTAAGTCTGTTAGCCAGTTAGCATTTCGGTTGCTCACCGAGCTGGGAAAATGAATGGAGCATGCGTGCGCTACTTAGCAGAGCTAGCTAGTTAGCTTAATTCGTCAACGTTACAAACAGCTGACTAATTATCTGTAGCCTTCGTGGTAAGGTAGTTAGGTCTTATTCTAATCATGCAACAGCGCTAAACAAGAGACAATAATTTCTTTAAAGTGGCATAAAAATCAAACTTCCCGTGGCTAGCTAAGCTAACCAAATCATTCCGTACGGAGACTGCGTGCTCATCATCATGCGGCCTGTTAGCACGCTGGACCAGCTGCGGCTAGCTGCTGGGCGCGATTTCTTTCCGCTACTTCTGATCATAACAACAAATGTGTTTTTTATAAATTAGCCAACATCCAAATAAAACTCACCTGATTCGTGCGCTGGTACGTGATCGGGGGGAGGGTTGGGGTTGTAAGGGTAGAAGGGGAGAGGTTCGGGAGGGTAGAAACCCGGGGGAGAGTTTAGAAAGGACTCGGGGAAGAGGGAAGAGTGATGTGAGATCGAGCTCCACTCCTTTACACAAAGACAACAAAATTATAACCTCTGAACTTTCCCCTCTCACCCATCACAAACCCCCCACCCCGAGTGTGACCCGAAGGCTCCCTAAAAGCGCGTCCGTACAGCGGCACATCTGCAGGACACGATGCTACAACATGGCAGGTTACATGAAAGGATAGCAATAAAAAGAAGACTTATTGCGCACAACACAAACATTGTTACATTAGTTGGAAACGTCACAGCGGGAAAAGTCTGCTATTGGAAAGAACCGGCAGCCACATGTTTCACTTGTAAACATTAATTCTCAATCAGCCTTACCATTTATTTAGGATTGTCCAATGTTTTTAATATGATCTATTTAGAAACTTCAATAAAATACTTATTTAGAATGCCACTAGTGGGCGTAATGTTTATTGCAACTTCATTTACACATTTATTTACTGTCGTGGGAAAGACACACAAACACTTTCCGTTTGGATCCATTTATTGAGAATGATTAAGTGAATGTATAACTTTACATATAATTACATTTAATGCAAATACAAAGCATTGCAGAATAGTGTCATGTACAGTAGTGAACAAATTAGAAAAAAATAATCTATAGGCCAAGGTGTGAACACTCCTTTCCCTTTCTTTCTCCACTTCTAAGTTAATCTTCCTATAAAAAGAAAAACGTTTTATATACAGTATATTATTTATTAGTTCATAAAACAAAGTAGCTGTACACCCAAGTTGGCTGCACAGGGCTGCAGTCTCTCTTTAGATTGTATATATGTTTACTATTAAATGATAATAGAGAAACCCTAACTGCAGAACATCTGATATAACCACCAACACCCAAAAAAATGCATGAATTTCAAGTCATGCTGGAATGCCAATACAGATTAATGTTGTGGTGATATTCACAGAAACAGCCTGTGCATACATAGTGTCATAAAGAGGCCGTGCAAGATATGATACAATACTGTAATTCAGCAGAAATCCTATTAATAGTAACAACAGTTACTTTTGTGCGTTAGTAGTTCATGTTTGCGAGTCTGGAAAGCAGTGTTTCTGTGTATGTTGAACCCGTGGCCTCAGTCTTAGTCACTGCTGCTGCTGCTGCTACTGCTGCTGCTGCTGGAGGACTGTGAAAAGAAAAGATCACGTATGTCTTAATAGTTTTAAATGCTTAAATTATAGCTTCACACACAAGCAAAATCCTTTACATCTTTATTGACATCCTGAAAACGACCTCCCATTATGCAGGAAGTGTGTAGGATCTGAGTAGTCTGATGTGAGTCATATGACAGTCAAGTAGAAGCAATGTCATTATCATATAGCTACTTTTAAGACCCAATGACAACACATCTCCTTCCGTTTTCGCAGGCCATAAAATAAGTTTCTCCTTTTTTTTTTAAGAAAAAGAATGCATATATAGGCATAGAACGATTAGGCCAATATTTGGCATTTTTCAGATTATCAGTATTTTATTGACCAATTATTGATAAATACATGTGCTATTCTAAGTCTCAGGACTCTGTGAAGGCAGCCACAAATTACCCTGAAACAGAGTCTGGAGAACAATAATTAATAATGCTTTAAGATATGGACCTTATTGGACAATAAAGGTGATAGAACAGTGAACGATTAAGAACAGCAGATGCAACGGCAGGAACAAACTGATCAATCTTAGTCAATCCCACAGAGGAGAGCATCCTAATTTGATCACTCCTATTTCTATTTTACATTTTCACTTTTAGTCACCCTTATTAATGAAGAAGGTTGGTTATGAATGACAGGTTTTCTGCTATCACATGCAGTTAAAACATTACATTTAATGTATATCTAAATATAAATATTTGTTATCAGCCTTCCTTGATTACCAATAATCGGCATCGGTATCAGCCCTGAAAAAGCCATATCGATCTAGCACGTAGCTCCTTAATTGTACAACTGTATTTTGGCTTCCAAACAAAGTGCTGTGTCTCATTTAACCCCCCAGCTGCCTTTAAAGATCACTCTATCAGGAGTTCTAAAGATGATGCCAATGTCAACTAAGCATGACAACATGTTTGTATCCTTTAGCCTTAATGTCATTATACTGTACATGCCAGGCTTCACTCCAGGTGCAGGCATAATGTTTTATATACTATTGAATGCATTTAAAATGCCACATCTGCATTCATCATCTTTAAAGTCAACATGGTAACTGACACAGTACAGTCACTGCTTATTGTGCACTTTATTTTCTTTTGTTTTTATTGTTACATTTTAATTTTTGTGTACTGTGTGCTCTGATAGTGTTTTTTCTAATATTATAGTTGTATTCTAATATTTTACTGCTTCCTAGATTGTACAGCACTTTGGCAAACCTCGATGTTTTAAAATGTGCTATATAAATAAACTTGACCTTGACCGTTATCATAGCAACCATGTAAACTGGAAAATTACTGACTGAAATTAAAAAAAGAATTCCGACTAATTAGCCGTGTCCCAATTCAGAGGCTGCATCCTTCAAAGGATGCAGCCTCTGAATTGGGACACGGCTATTGATTTAGAAATTAAGTTGGGGGTTTTTTCAAGGAAAAGAAATGCAGAACTGCTGGTTCTAACCTCTCAAATGCGAAGAAATCCTGCTTTCTGCAGTCTCATACAATAGTAAAGTGTATTTGGGTTTTTTACCAGTTGTTCAAATAAAAGTCACATTTTAAAAATCACCTTGGACCTCAGGAACTTGTGACTGGCATTTTTCAAGATTTTCTTACATCTCATTTACCAAACAATCAGCTGTGTATCCAACAAAGTGTTCTGTAGCTGCAGCACTATATTCACCACAAAGGCCACAGAGAACAATTAACTCTACTTTTCTAAGTACTATTTTGTTTTCATACAAACCATCTTCATGTTTGAGAATACAGTCTGGTGACAAGTTTTGGTTAGTTTTGATATCTTACGGCAGAATAAATAATCTTAATGATAATAATCTACATTCATCCTTCAGTATAATGTAAACCGTATTGATTCCCAACAGTACTGTGCATCTTTATTGCTGCACTTTGCATTTATTGAGTCATAACAGATAATGTATGAGTCCAGCACTGACTGACATAAAGTTGAAGGCCTGAGGCAGACAGGTGTGAGCAGGTTCAAGTGTCATCTTTTTATCTAGTATTAGCAATATTATTTGCCCTGCAGGAGGGGCCATTTCAAACAGCTCCTATCTATTTTTGCAGTTTTAACTTAAAACCCAATCTTACCTTGCCATGTTTGTGGTGCCCATGCTTTTGCTTATGTGCCTTCTTCATCTTCTTCATCTTTTTGTGGCTTTTGTGTCCAAGCATTCCCATCCCCATGCCTGCCACTCCACCAGCTAACGCTCCAGTCATAGGATTTAACCCTCCATGATGATGACCTTTGTGGTGGCCTTTGTGTTTACCCCCCTTTGGAGAGTGTGGATATGGACCTGGGTAAACACCTCCAGGAGGGACCACCGGAAAACCACCTGGAGCCGTAGGATAAGGATGGAGTCCAGGAGCTCCATAAGGCATCGCTCCCGGAGGTGCCTGTGGTCCCACGGCCGGGTTCATACCGGCGGGGAATTGGCCAGCTGGGTATCCTGGGAATGGAGGCTGGGGGAAGAGTCCTTGTGGAGGCGCAGTAGGATATGCAGGATTGTAGCCAGGAGGGTAGGCAGGGTTTGGTGGGCCTACTGGTGGAGGAGGACCTGATACAGAAAATAGCACACATATACACCTTCAGAACACCCATATATAAAGCAGGTATAAAACAAGTAATAAGATATTGTAATTATGTGCTGGATATGTTTGATAACTCACCTTGATTTGGCCACATGGTTATATATATTGACCTGATCAGTCAAAAGATTCTTACCAAAAATTCTGGGAAAACAGGGAGAAAATACAAACAATTTTAAACATGTGATGAGATAAAATTGAATGACAATTAAAAATAACTTTTACAACACACATCTTATACCGTTCATTGGTATAATGAACGGTATAAGACCTAAATTAGGCTTAAATCAACCTAATTTAAAAGAAGCCACAACACTTATTTTCCCCAAGAAATGCAATTCTGTAGTTGTCAAAATCAAGTACCTTCAGCATGTGTCACCATATCCTCACTGTTTCTTAAAAACTTGACTGTTGAACAAATTTTCAAAATATAGCATTTTATTTGAAAAAGTGTTCCACAGTTAAAGTAGAACAAAAACATATGTTATTGTCTTTATTTGTCCAATTCACAGATCAAAACCCAAAGGTATTCATTTTACCATGACACAAAACTGAGAAAGCAGCAAATGTCTACATTTTAGAACACCAAGAACCATCCAGAGATAAAATTTGCATTTTAGTTTTCTAACAGCTGGCATTAATGGATGTTAGAAATGAGGTATGCAACTTTTAGGCTGCTACGCATCAGGTCAACTTCGTTTGCAATGTGTTTTCTGACTTCACAAATGTTGTATTGTGTTTTAGATTCACTGAAGATTACCATGCTAGATGTAAATACACATAGCTGTAAGATTATTAGGAACGCCTAGCTACAACCACTGCAGTCTAATACATCATCCCTGCAATGTTCTACCTTCATGCAAATAAGATATGATATTAATATGATAAGATATAATATTCAGTTTTTATTGAAAATGGTTAAACTAAACTTCTACGTGTACCATTCAACAATAGGACAAACTGCAGCCTTCAAAATGATCATAAAGTTGAATATAACCTCCATAAAAGTGGGATTTATCGCAGGATTGTTGTATTGGACTAGCTTTAGCAAGGTGAACCTAATAAACTGCATCTGACAAGTGTGGTGCTGTAGTGTTGTTTTTCTTGTTTTTTTTAAATATTTGTTTGTTTTGTTAAACTACTACAACAACTAAAAATACTTGAAATACGGTTGGTTAGTTAGTCACATAAATTAATAACAGACCACAAGTTTACTCCACAGCTAGTAACTTCGCCACACATTACAGGTGTGACAGAAATCACAAAAAGCTCTTAGTCATGTTTTTGGTGTACTTTCAGGTCTGTTCTGTCCCACACTCGCTACTTATATGAAGCGTATCTCAAAGCATAGATTCCGTAGATTTACCTTGTGGACTTGCTTCGGGACGGGTAAGTTGTGTGAAGGATTCAGAGCTCCGTGTTTGTCTTCCGCATCGAGCTGCTCGGAAGCTGCATGAAGCGAACCAGGAAGCCACTCCCGTTATTAAAGCCCACGCGCATGTTTACGTCATGGCAAAAGTCCAGCAGGCTCCAGATCAGAACTTGATCTACGAGTTTCTGTGGCACAAAAGACGCTCATGATCGTGTTTACGACCAAACATTGTTAGAGAAAGGGAGTGACCCATATAACACCTGACTTGAATTCAGCCTGTTATCAAACACTCATGAATCATAGTACATGGTTACTCACAACTAACCATTACATCATGGATTAACTGACAGCTAAACAGACTAAATACAGTTGCAATTACAATTATGAATAGTAAATGAATAAATAAAACATGCTGCTTTCTAATTCTACTCCACTACATGTTAGAGGAAAATATGGTACATTCATCTCCACTACAATAATCAAACTGCTTTAGTTACTTTTAAGAGGAAGATTTTACGAAATGGATAACACATATTTAAAATACAGCACACTGTAACTGACTAAACCGTTGTTCTCAAACATTACAAGCTTTTGGTGTGTAGTCAGGTCAAGTTCCAGTTGTTAACAGCTTTATCAAATCGTGATTTTCCCCTTTAATTTTCTCACATGGTTTAATTTCAGTAAATGTTGAGATGATCTAATATCTCAACAAAATGAAAGAGTAGAAAGCACTTTTTTTTAAAAAGCAAACTATCGTCTGTATCAGAGCTATGTTTTTTTTTTCTCTGCCATCCATTATCTCATGACCCCTCAGGTTTATCTGGTGTCAGTGTGTGTAAAACTAGACATAGAGTAGTTCAAACTAGCTTCACTTGCAGCAGCCTCAACAGTAACAAGCTACAGACACACTGATGATTCACTACTAATAATGTAATGACGTTATATCAGTCAGGATTTTGGCACAAACAACAAACAAGTTAAAAAATACGACATTTTGGTGTAAATTAAACTACCCAACAGTTACAAGTACAGGAGAAACAAAAAATAAACTAAATAAAACCATTTTTAGACTGTTCCATGCATGTTTCACAATAAGCCCTGATAGTGTCAACCAGCATCCACAATAAACAATAAAACCCTGAAATTGAAGCATCCTGATGGGGATTCAGTCATTATTACTTTTATTATTTATGCCTTTGCTATCCTTAATGTGACTGTATATTATATATTGAAAATATATTACCTGAAAAAGGCCCATTGTGCACACTTATAGTTGATGACTGACCAGAGTACTTCAACATAATAACATCAGCATAAATAGTGGTTCTTTTTTTTCTTAAAGATTTGTTTTTGGCCTTTTATGTCTTTAATAGAGAGGACAGTGGATAGAGTTGGAAACGGGAGAGAGTGGGGAAGGACATGCGGTAAACGCCCGAGGTCGGAATCGAACCCGGGACAGCCGCTACGCCTTAGCACTTAGGTCACACGACATAACCGTTAGGCTATCGGGGCGCCCGTAAATAGTGGTTCTACTATCTCCACCTGTGATTTTTCGGTTATTACTGTTGATAACAGGAAGACAGAGGGTAATGAAAACGGGTGTAAATTGAGAAAACTAACCAATGTCACATATAGAGTCATAAATAAAGAGCTATATAGTGGTGATACAAAATGCAACAACTCAATGGGAAAAAGTCATGGAAAATAGCGAGACTAAAGAGTGACTAATCTGTTCACAACACACTGAGCTGTCAGTCAGGCATCCAGGTCACAGTTCAAACAATCTGTTAGGAGAGACTCCTTTGGCACTGATCTCTGCTAGGTTGAAACATTCAGTCAAGACATTCACAGCCTGGGTTTACTATCACTACCTAGGCAACACAACTGTAGCTGTGTAAACAGTGTCTTATGTATGGAGGTTCTCTTGTCTATGGGCACAGAATGAGGATATCCAGTGTTACATTAATTTCTAGATAAGGCTTGTAAGGCAATAGATGCTTGAAACAACACCACCTGCAGATGGAGACATTAGTATGAACTGCAACATATATATGGCACCATGTTGCAGATAAAGCTTTCAGAGTAGTGCACAGAAAAACAGCGGATAAGTCAGTAAAAGGAAAATAAAAATAGATATTGTTAACATTTCACAGGGCTGATTGGTGTAATGTTTATTAGGTTTGATGGATTTATCTCTCCTAGTATACACCGATCAGCCACAACATTATGACCACTGACAGGTGAAGTGAATAACATTGATCATATTGGTACTATGTAGTGTTCTGCTGGAAAACCTTGGATTTTAACATCCATGTTGATGAGACTTAGACACCCAAATAAACATTGTCCCAGAAAAAGCACACTCCCTCATGCAAATGGCAATCCCAAATGTCACTGGCCTACCCCTGCAGGGAAATGCACCCCACCACATGGCAAAGACAATCGCTGTTGATTTGAGCTCCAAAC